>NQII01005495.1:19561-43790 GCA_002778355.1 Clitarchus hookeri
ACTTAAATCTTAATAACCTGCCATTGTAGCAGCAATAACCGATCTAGCTGCCGACCGCATCCAATTACTCTGATTGGTTCCATACCTCTGTTATTTGCATACGGACGCCTATGCCTGTTTTTTTGGCTCTTCAGTGTATTTTGATTAAATGTCCTTCTGCTAAATTTTTTGTACTCAGAAGGAAAAAAATAATTTTTTAGTAAAGCGAATTTTTGTAAAAATTTGTTTACCTAACCCACTAATTTATTTTGTTCCTAAACAGCAAACATACTCATCAAAACATAGAAAATATGCATCACATTAAAAAAAATTGCAATGTTTAAAGGCGAGTGTGAGATATTTTTCATAGTTCTACTAATTTTCTGATTCTGCCGAAATGTTATTTTGATTGGTGCGTTTGAAAAGAATGTGGCTCTTAAGAAACTTCGGGAAAATGCTATACCTTATTGAAGAATGTTTGCGCCATAATTTTATTTTATCTTGGCTTTACGAGGCGCCACAAACTGTAGCCTTTAGTGTCTGTGTAAATTTATGGTATTTGTCAATCGATTTTGATCAAAATTAATTTTAGTGACATAACTTAATAAAACCTCAAATAAAAACCACTACGAAAATTTTTGTTATGTAAGGATGGTTATGCAAAAAACGCTAACATAATTTATATGCGATTCAATTGTGAAATCATAAGATTAAAACTCGCATAGAAACAAAATAAAAAACATTTAATTGTAGTGCAAATTATTTTGTTCGAACATCCATGTTAGTGGAACCGCCCCTTCAGTTTTTAACAGTTGGCCTGTACGTAGGGCATTTTTATATGAAACGTTGTCGGAGTTGAAAAAAAAGCACACCTGAAATTTCTGTTTCAGTATATATTGCAAGTCAGACTTTTTTTTTTCTACGTCACTAGAAGCCGATAAAAAGGTAGTGTATGCGACCTCGATCGAGTTTTCACTACCATTCCTCCCCGCGCAATATTCATACTGCGACGCAATGAAACATTAATGTAAAATCTACATCTTGTTAACTAACCGCCCTATTTCTCTATGTATAAAATGGATTGCCCGACTGACTGACTGACTGGCTGGACTCACCAATCAACGCACAGGCCAAACTGCTTGACGCAGAAGCATGAAAGCATAGGAATGGCTTCCCCTCGGGGTTCACGTACCCACTACGAAAACATATTTTAAAATTAAATCCCTAAGAGGGTGCAAAGGGTAAAGTATGTTTTCGAGGACTCCTCGATAACTCACTAACCCAATGGGTAGGGCCAGTGACTTTTCGCGTAAAAATCGGAGCACACAGTAGACTTCAATACTATATACACACCTCAGCTGTTGTTATACCTCCATTGGCTGCTGGTGCCGTGTCCGTCTTTGACCAAGCCACTCAGGACTAAGTAACTCCGATACTCAAACTTCGTGATTCATGCGCAAACGGTTAACACGGGCCAGAACATTTTTTTTTTTTAGCCAATCAAATAAGCTGGACGATCCTACAGTGCTTTGGACTGTATCTTGTCTCGAAATCTTTGCGCGAAATATCACTGCCTCTACCAATCGGTTATAGCTGTACTCTTAGCTTCAAAAGGTAGCCTATCCAAATACCTAAAAACGATTATCAAATGTTTTTTTTAATTCAACCCCTGAGATGGTAAAAAGAGGACGCTTTCGAGGACACCTCAATAGTCTATTAATCCGATGAGATATTGTTATGTACTGTGTTTTCAAAGTCTGCCTACAGAGTTGCCTAATAAATTATTTCCAGGATTTTTTTGAAATTAAAAGGGGCTTAATGTGTTTTCGAGGACCCCTCAAAAGTTCATTGAACCCGATAAGATGCCGTAATGGTTGTTACTTCAAAAGGTTGGCTATTTAAATTACTGCGGACAAAACATTACTATTTCCAAGTGATCCATCACTATTTTAGCGACATGTAATGACATGATGACAAGGAAACGGCAATAGATTTCACAATGAAAAAAATGCACCCACCCTATCAGTATGTTAACTTCGGCCATTTGCTCTTCGCATGCATGTATATACGTATAAAATATAAAATGTCTAGATTACACACAACTCAGTATTTTACCAGCTAATTTTAACTACTGTAAAACTGAAATCCTGCACTGTTTTTTTTTTCATGTTTATCAGTTAGGATGTGCATCGACATTGCACCCACGTCGACGAGCCATTCAAGCGCTACATACACATCCGTGTCGCTTTTGTTTCAGCTTTCCGTTCGACCTTTTGCCTGACGTTATCTGCGCACGCAGATGTAATTTATGACACTTGGGGTCCGGCGCAGGAGTAGATGTGTGTGTTTACACGCCGCGCTGGTAGCGATACCTTGCACATCCCCACCACCCACGCGATACAAATGGCAGGTCGTCGGTTATGCAGCGGCCGTGCCAGTTCCCGCTGATACGGCCCGGGCGATATATATTCCTACGCCGGCTCTGTTTCGTTCCGAACTCGTCCGCCGCGTCCTCCTCGCTGAAATATGACCACTAAAACTTCTCTGCGGGGAAGTGAGATGCCTGCTATATCTGTCTGGCCCCGCGGAATACGCCCGCGCCCCCATCTAGGGAATAACTCACTTTACCCGCGTAAAGCAGTCAATATTCCCCCGCGTGAAGAAGATGCGGGGGAAAGTTCGCGAGGAAAAAAAAAATTCCCTCGTGGGATCTTTTATGTGTTGCGTTCATCCTGCCTTCGCAAATAATTGCCTCAGATTTTACGGAGTGGTAAATAAATCTGTGTTGACGCTTGAAAAAAAAAAGTGCGTTAATAAGACAGTATAGGATGTTCACGTTAAACTGAGCACTTTTGAAAGCCCTGATTAAGATCTACTTGCATGCGTATTGTGTATTCTTCCTCCGTATGTAGCAATAACATGGCAATGACTCTTGATCGCTTTATTCATACGTGAGTCAAGTGAAACTGTGAAATTATTAGAAAGTAAATATTTTACAAATATGTCAATTCTTACACTTACACACAAAAAAAAAGCAAGCACAACAAATTAGTTTAGTATTCAAAAATGAATTCAACGTTTAAGACATGAAACTACTTTCCCTTCGTCAACGCCAACTTTACTGGGCGCACGTCAATCTGTGAGCCTGTTAAAATACATGCAGTTAGGGGAAGTGACCTTTTCCGAAGGTCAATTTCCAAAGTGCTCAAATAAACGTGAACAATCTACATCACTAATGTATCAATATTTGTGTTATCATACTCATTTTCTCTGAGGCATTAAAAAACAAAAGGTAATAATGTAATTACTTTACTACATAAGAAAAAAATCACCTTTCCTGACTGTTGTAGGTGATCACGTGAATTCGCAAAAACCTCGAGTCTAAACAAAATAAAATATGCCTATCTGAAAAGACTAACATTTTAGATCTGTAGTCGTTAGTATCTTTTGAATGCATGGCATTTACCTGGAATTAGTGGTGAAGGATCACATGCGAGCTGACCTCCCGTGGCGCAGTCGGTTGGTGCGCCGCCGGTCTAAGGTGCGGGAGGCTCTGGGTTCGAATCCTAGCGAGGCATGGGTGTTAGTTTGTAAGCCACCCCCTGATAAGCCTTCAGTCAAAACACCGGGAGTGTGGGGGGACGTTAATATGCCCTTTCCAATTACAATCATATGGGAAATTACCCTTTCGAGGAATTCCTAGTAAAATATTTTTAACGTCTCAAGGTCACGTCGNCCCTCCTCCCACCGAGAATGTGATATGCTATCCCGGGAAGCTGAATTGCTCGCTAATTAAGCCTGTAACAGTAGGATATTATTAAATTCGATGTAAGCCAATGGATTAAACTACAGATGGCACTTTGAACATTTTCCCTTTCCCATAAGGAAATTTCACAGGAAAGCCTTAAAAGCTGTTTTAACAATTTTCACATGTTTTTTTTCCCTTTGAATACGGACGAGATTAAAAATTGGCTGAAGTAGATTACAGTTTTTTACCTTTCTTAAGAAAAAGTTGTATCCCCAGAAAATTTATTTTGCGAGATACACGTCTCAGCGTAAGCACAGATTTTACTGAAAATATTTCATTAGGGAGAAGCCTAAAGGTGTACTCCACCTGACTGGAATACATGCAGAGCTCATTGAATTGGAGTGAACGCACTATACACCATTCACGGTTACTTCCAACTTTTCTGGTGCCCTGCTGAAGTTCTACTTCCAGGATATTCCTCCGCCTCATATAAACAAAGCTTAGAAAATGACACCAGACGTGCGCATTTAGCGTAATATTATTTTGCATAAGACTTATTTTTTTACTAGGCATTGCCAACACACGTTTTTTCTCTCTGTTTAATTCATTTTAGTTGCAAATGAAATAATATCGTTTTTAGACATTATATAACTAAAAGTTTAATTTAACCAAAAATAAGATACTTTTATGTTAACACAAGTATACAACGCTTGCGATACATGCCATAGTTAGAAAACAACCAAACACCTCATACATGGGGTGTTTTTTCAAAGGTTTTATTGCAAGAAGTGTGAATAAACCGCTAATACACCATACCAAAATTGTCATAAAAGTTTGTTTTATGTTGCATATGAAATAGGACTGTATGTATTTTGTAATGCTCTGAAATATTTTGCTAAAATTTATTTGTTTAGAATTTTTTAAAATTTATTTTGATAGGAGTTTATTTTTAAGTGAGGTTTAAGGGTTTTCCATTTTGTATGCTTTAAAAAGCACGTAAAAAAAACCTTTAACATGCAAAGCTATTATAATAGTTACTGTGGTTGTGTGCAATAATAAATTAGTAATAAGGCTAATAAATATTTTTAGTAATTAATTAAAGCACATCTACTTCTGCCACGAAAGTTATAATTCTTACAAATAAATTAAACGTACATAAAGTTACATTTTTTAAATATGTTTAACGTAAGTTAGATATTTTCTTAGATACAACCATTGCTATTATTATGATAGCCCAACTCGGCAAAGGTTTCCTTGCAAAATGTGCTTTATGAAGCATTCATAACATAAATAAGCTTACTTTTAATTTTTAAAAATCAGTTATTAATTTTTAAACATATAAAAATACTGAAATTTTAGCAAAATATTTAAGAGTGTTTGAAAGTAAGTAAGCTTCTTTTAACGCAACATAAACCGTACTTTGCTGACAATTCTGGTCGAGTGAACTACTTTTTAATGAGTTTGCAAGTCATACAGCTACTCTACTTCTACCTTAAGAAACAAACTGGGCTCGAACCCAACAACTTTCTGAATACAAGTCAACCACGTTACCGCTCAGTCAAAGCACTCCTCTATCTTTGCAGTGACTGTGCTATCTGGTAGAAATGAGTGTTATCTTTGAAAATTAACACGCGTAGAGCTAAATAGCCTATTTAAATTTAGAAGAATTATGTAAGTCCCCATTAGTTAGAAAAACGAAACTGTCAGTCCTATATTAGGACCTCAGATAGGTGATGATGTGGAAAAGGGAGCTGGGGGGAGATAAGCTTTCCTCGCAAAGAGTTACGAACATGTTTCCAGATTTATTCAGTAAACGGTTTGGTGTAAAATAAAGATCAATGCAAAAGTTTCTCGTCACTAATTACAAAATAGGCTAGTAAAGCTACTCTTTTAATTTGGAAGCAAAAACGTTCGTGTAATCGGGTCACCAAAGTACCGAATCTTTTCGGTCACGCGACGTGAAATGTTAATATCTTCTTGTTATTCCGAGCAACAGCTTATTTAGCATAAATAATGTACAGGATTAAAGCTGTTAAGCGTAATAGGTGCTAACTTGCAAAATAGGTAAAATTTTCATTGGCGGAATTTTTACCTATGTTTTTATTGCACGGTATTCACATGCCTTCAAAATTTATTTGTAAAAACAAGCTCATATGTATAACTTTGTGTGTTTATAGATGCGTGTTGTAGGAGATCAATTAATTATAGCATCTAATACCATTAACGACTCTAACTGCTAAATTGTAACTATTTTCCGTGTTTTAAGTGCCCGAAGCAACGTATCATTAAATGCAAAATTGTCACATGTAAAATAGATTATATATATATTTACTTACTCGCTGTCTTGGAAACGTGTAGCGTATAACTATGGGACTTAAAAAGAGGTACCCTGTGTTATTTTAAGACATAATAAAAATAAAAGTTTGCTCTACGTACTCTAAAGTTTGTGTACCGTAACTTTTATATTTAAATATTGCCGCGAAAACGGTCGATCTATCAGTTTTTTCTGGGTAGAAGAATACTTTAGAGGACAATCGACAAAATTATACTGACAAATAGATGTACAACGTTTCTGAAATAATCAAACGTAGCAAAATTCCAATGCAGTATACGAAGAAATGATCCAAAAGGACTAATTTCTAAAGCTCTGCTCACTCTTTCGAGATATACGTGTGCAATCTTTCATCGTTCTGTTTTGGTGCTGCATGTCCGAGGAAAAAGCTTACTGATGACAACCCATGCTTAATTCAGCTCGAGGCTATGGAGGGTCAACTAATGCACCAGGACATCCTAATAACAAACTAGCGTTAAACTGATCAGCCCTGGGTCGGGAGCTGAACATTTATGCCCTGAAGGAGGATCGAACTCTCATCGTCCTGGTGTCTTGGCCAGTTTACGGCACATCAGAAAGGAACAAGTCACTTATAACTAACTTCAACTTGGTTCACAGCAATTTTCAATCCGTTAGCTACAAAAAAAAAAATCGGTCGTACATTAATATTGGCGAACTTGTGGAACAACATTACTTCAGTTATTTTTTGCCAAAAACATGATAACATTCGTTATACTGTTACATAACATAACATTCGTTATATTATGATGAAGTACAAGCATTCGAATAACGAACAAATTAGCAAATTTTGAGTTAAAATTTTTAAATGCAAATAAATAAGATAGAAAAACTTTGAAAAATAATTGAGTGTGTGGTGCGTTAAAGGCTATTCCGTATTTGCATCAGCACTATTCAAATTAACTTTTGGAAAAGTTACTTTCCAGTATATTCAAATAATTTAATATAAACACAGTCTGAAATGTCATTTTTAATGTAACATATTGCGTGTTTTGTAGACATTGTATTGAGAACCGTCTAAGTAGAAACACATTTAATGGCGAGTTGATTTTAAATATTTATTGGTATACTTCCTAAACTGTAATGGCATTTTTAACCTTATAGGGAAAATTGGGAAACTTATCACATATCAGGCTGCAAATATAGAAAAGCTGAGCAACGCTACTATACAAAATCTGGAAATTTTCTTGCATTTGACTATTGCCTTAACAAATGTAAGAAAGTTAGCTCGGATTTGTAGCAAAAAAAATACGATTCGTGGATTCTCAATGCGCTTATATACTGATGCATGAAAGACACTAACAAATTATTAAAGAGATTACAGGTATTCCCGTTTCCTTTCCCCCCTTCCACGCATTATCATTCCATGGTTTTGTGTATGTGTATTCTGATATAATTTGTGAAATTAGATGGTACAATTTACATAATAAATAATTATTCTCTGGTTTACTAGTTGACAAGATTTTAGAAGCATACATACGAGGGTAAGTCAAAAAGCATGTTTCCCTATTGTTACAATACGCCTGAGAGGCGTATCTGAGTTCGTGAGGGATGGAGACCTTAATAAAATTAAATAAATAAATTCAATTTTTAATTTATTCATGCAGGTATTATTTACACCATTAAACCATCTACCTCCACTATTACTATTTTTATTTCTCAGTGAGCGCAATATTAATGTATGTTTCTACTCCAATTAGCGTCCTCCTCAATGTCTCTGTTTGGTTTTTGTCAATTAACTCATGCTTATCATTAACACATGTTCAGTCTGTCTGTTGCCATCATTTAGTGTCTTTCAGTCACGCATCCAGTCCAATAGTTCCGCCTGCCAGTCGCACTCTTCGCTGCTGTGATGCTCGCAGTCGCAGACTTTCCTCCCGCTGGTCACTTCCGGCGCTACTCGTTGCTCTTCTAGCTTGTCGCCTAACCTCGCGCAATCGCCCAGGCTCCCGACTCTCATAAACTCCCGGCTCGGAGGCCCGTCGCACTTTTATACTATCGCTGGCCCTCATCTGGAAGGTTCAACACACCCCGAGTCACGCTGAGAGAAACTAGGGCAATAATAATGACCAATACATTCCTTCAATGATATCTTAAAGACACCCGATACCCAAGGTTGGTAGCGTCACGCGCCCTGATAAGTATAACAAGCACACTTTGTAAAAAAAAACCCCTGATAGGATTATCGCTCTGCTGTCATTCAAACTTTCCTTTATGACACGCCGCCCGATATCATATCATTACTCTGTCCTCAACACACTCTTAGCTCGCTCGAGCGAAGGTAAACACCGACACGCAACACTATTTTTTGTAGGTGAACGGGTAGACAGACCAAGAGACAAACCCCTTTTTATTTCGTCATAATAAATTTATTTTTCGACATAATCACAAATATATTTAAGCAGTGGCGTGTGGTGAAATGTTGCAAGTTAAGCTGTTGCTTTCTCAGCACTGTACACACTCGGCGCACGCAGGAGGAACCAGTAATCAGAGTGGAGCTTGGATAAACTGAATGTATTGCGGCCACTCACGAGAGGGCGGCGAGGTACCCATTACACACGTGCTATGACATCAACTGCACTACTACGTTTAAGTGGCCGATGTGTAAACTTGCAAACGAATTAGGTATGGAACAGATCAAAACACTGCTTGCCTTGCAACACTTCACCACACGCCGCTGTGTTTAAACATTTGTCAGAGCGTAAAATGAGGTTTTCCTTTCCCGGTCGATATAAATTGGCGTTCTGCTCATTAAGCCTCTTCACCACTACGTATTTCACGTCGTCTTCGCTGGAAAATCGTCTGCGCCGTATGGTCTTTCCTGCACAAGTGAGGTCGTTGCACGAAAATGCCAGGCCTCATGTTGCTCGCCCTACAACAGCCTTAACTGCATACCTGGCATTGACAATGTGTTCCCCGTCTACCGTAGAGCCCGGAATTGGCACCTTCGGACGTTATTCTGTTTGGCAAGATGAAGAAACATCTACGAGGCAGATGATATTCCAGCAACGACGAAGTGAAAAACGAAGTGGTGAAATGGCTTAATGAGCAGGACGCCAATTTCTATCTATAGGGAAGAAAAATCCTAATTTTTGGTGTGACGAGTGCTTGAATAAGTTTTCTGATTACGTTGAAAAATAAAGTAATGGTGCCGACATAGAAAAGTGTGTTTTGTATCTTGGTCTATCTTTACATGTTCACCTATAAAAAATTTGGGAAACTTAATTTTAGATTTACCGTCGTACAATCCTACCAAGTGTAATTTTATAGAACAAAAATAAAACGAATCCAGTTGCAAAAATAAATTCAGACACGATAATTTTTATAAAGACGTTCTAAAAATAGTACATTTAATAATTTATGGCAATCTTGTTAAAGTTAAAATATACTCACAAGCTGAAATGTGTTTAAAGAGTCCAATAGATTCCCCAAGCAACGAATTTCCACGTCACTCACAACACCGAATGATTTCTCCAATCGCGCCTGCGAAGTCGGTGATCATTTGGTCACAGCAGACGAACGGGCGATGATATCTGGCTGCGCAGAGCATAGGCTAAATATGAGGTAGACCGCTTATTCGTCTTCTGCGCATGTACCCAACATTGGCCTATCCCAATCATAAACAACTGTCGAAGTCACATGGTCAACAATGATGAACGTGTTTTTTTATATATTAATTTTAAAATGACAATCACAATTTATTATATTAATAAATATTTTTACCAATCTTAATTTAATGAAACTGCATTACAAATTGGTTAGAGGAAGTGTAAAAAACATATCTATGCACTTGTTTACAAATCAGTTTTCTAACCTAAAATTCATACCACGCCGTTTTCGCTAGACGTGTTGGCAGAAAAAACAGTTCAATGTTGGGACGCGGAGATTGGTTGTGCGCAGCCAGCGAGATCGGTCTACCTCAGCTTTAGACTATGGCGCAGAGCTGTACTACATATAAGCGGTTCACGGTAAGTTGAGCACTATAGGAATGAACCTTTGAAAAATGTCACTGTCGCTGCCTGCGTGTAGTTTACCGTGCACAGTCACTAGCGTGTGCCCAGTAAAGTTGGTAACGACGGAGGGGAAGTATTTTCACGTCTTAACGTTGAATTAAAACTATTAGGTAAACATTTGTAAATATTGGAATGGTGTATTTTGCTTTCTGTTTTTTTTTTTTTTTTTTTTTCATGTAAGTGTAAGAATTAGGAAATTTTTGAAATATTTACTTTACTTTTAATTTTACAGATTCACTTGATCAACTCTCAAACATGAATATAGTGATCAGGCCAAATATATTGATAATTTTACATATGGTGGAAGAATATACAATGTGCATACAAGTTTGAGCAGGGCTTTCAAAAATGCTCGGTTTACTGTGAACAGCCCATATATTATGAGGAACGAGTTGTTACACGCAATTAATGGTCAAATTAGTAATTTTAAAGTCAGCTTTTTAAATATCTCCCTGCCCCTAACTGCACGTATTTAAACTAACACAGTAAATAAAAAAACTCACAGTAAAGTCGGCAGTGTTGCAGGAAAACTACAGGATGAGTGTTAATTCTACTGACAAACATAGTGGGGAGATTCCTTATGCAAAATTAGGTAGGATATACATTTAAGAATGTGGAAGAACGTGCACATTACGGCAGGTACAAGCACATTAAAATGGATTTTTAAAGAATGGATTTAATAAAAAAATACTAGAAATCGCGTGAGATAAAACAAATATTTTCTGTGTACAGTTTGGGAGATAGAAGATCTGATACCCCACCACGTTAGGTTCGTAGTTATAATTCTCCTTCATCAAGAAATTGAGCTTGCTAGATTCCGATTGCACGTAATTTCGTAATCGTGGGGTTGTACCGTAGTTTGATGATTGTTTATGTAAGATCATGTGTAAATCAACAAAAAATGTTGCCTTGGTTACACACCCTCCGGCCAACCGTTTTAGACACAGCGACCGAAATATCGGATGGGGTTGAGTGGCCTTGCCCAACGCCTGTGCGAGAATGCAACGCGCCTGGCGCCCGTCGTACACACGCGTGAAAGGTGGGGCGGGGTCAGTGGAAAACGTACACGAAGTGCGTGTCCTCGCATTTTATTTACACATTACACACACTTACAAAAAAAAATGTTCGATGCGACGGCCTCCATGTTTTCCGCAGATCTCGCAACGACGCACCATGGATTGTCGGTGACGCACCATGGATTGTCGGCCTCGTCCGAAGACAACGTGCATGTCGATAACGTGGACAACGTTTTACACTCAGCCCGCCCCACCTTTTCACGCATTTGCGTGTTGCATACCCGCACAGGCTTTGGGTAAGGGCACTCCATTCCCTCCGATACTTCGGTCGCTGTTTTTTTTTGGGTGAACGGTTGGCCGGAGAGTGTGTATCTAAGGCAACATTTTTAGTTTATTTACACATGCTCTTTCGTAAACAACCATCAAACTACAATACAACCCTACGGTTAGAAAATTACATGTGATCGGTATCTAGCAAGATCAGTTTCTTGATGAAGGAGGATGATAATAGCGAACCTAACGTGGTGGGGTATGAAGTCTTCTGTCGGCAAAACAGTATAAAGAAAATTGTTGTTTTGTCTCAGGCGGTTTCAGATATTTTTAATTAAATCCATCCTCAAAATTTATTTTCATGTGCTCGTGCCTCCCGTCATATGCACTTTCGGCCACATTCTTAAATGTATACCCTACCTAATTTTGCATAATGAATCTCCCCGCTAAATTTGTCGGTCGAATTCTCACTCATCCTGTATATTCACTCCTTAATACAGTAATGAAAGTGTTATGTTTAATTTGTTGACTCTGAATTTACTTAATGCTGTTTATATTAGCTATATGCACGCAAATGTAATAATTTGCATATTGGTAACATATTTACAATCATAACAATATCACAGTGATTCTTGATCGGCGCATGAATAAAGTGATATGGTAATTGAGAATGACGATGTTACGTGTGGCGAAAGGTGGGCGATAAAGTTGATCCTAGGCAGGAATTTTGAAAATGTTCAGTTAACTGCAGACAACCTGTAGTCAGTCGGTTTGGAGCCCAATAGAGTAATTGAGCATAAAGTACACTTTTGAAGTAAGGAATATTTTTCCCCGTATTCAAACATCGTCCTTCCTCTTTCTTCTGGGACACCATAGTTGAGCATGTTTGTTTGACTCTTATAACAAGAAGGAACGACGGCTTGTGAGAGTTACCTGCTGGTCTCACAATGGCGCCACGAGCATACGGAAACGATTACAGCTCTCTTGAGTTGAGCCAGAACATTAGCTCCGAAAGTGAGGAAAGATTTTGTAATAACTTCGTTCCTTCTATAATATTCTTAATAGTCAATGCTATAATAATACTAGGTGTTGTCATAGGACACCGTACCAAACTGTATGATGTAATACTGCAAACGCTGAATTGTTGGCTACACCTGACGTCATAAGGCTCGCGCTAGCCCATGTGCTAACATCGATCCCCCGTCCGCACAGTGATATTTCAAATTGACCTTGACTCAGACTTTATCCGCTATTTCGACCTTTTTCTATTTCCATCGCATTTAATGGCAAAAGTTGGTGTATTCCAAATCATATGATAGCGTGGTTTGTTCAGTAGTGGAATAAGGAATCCATTCCTAGTGTTTGTTACAGGATTACAGGAATGTTATGTAAACACACTGATACTGATTTCATTATCTCCCTTGTTATCTCCCCATGTGTAAATAAAGTATGTCCGTGGAACGTTAAAGTGGAATATATTAATGAATGGATATTTTATAATTCCAAGCAAAGTTCTTGAATTCTTGCAAGTAACTCAGTTTGACTAAAATGCTATACCGAAACAAAATAATAACACTAAAATTACATTCTTGGCGGTTTTATGCAAACGAGTAGGGCCTAAATATTTTTACAGTAGTTTTTACTTGTAAACGTCGTTGTCTTGAATACCGGATATCATGTAAGGTATAGAATACGAAACATATTTCAGAAATAAAAAATGAAATGTTTATCACAAATGGCTCCACTTTTAGTGATATAATCTTTGATAAATTGTGAATACTGCTTCAAAGAACAGAAATTTGGCTGAAGATAGTTAATAAAACAGATCCAGTCGAATCACGGAAATCCTACTGATTCACTGTCTTTAACTTGAAGGATATATATAGTATGTGGTGATCTGCTCCAACTTGCTGTTCATTTACTTGCCCCGGGCTCTGCGAGAGTCGGCGCATTCTACCTATATGAACACCAGTTATATCCTGTTAGCTTAATCTTTAACGGAAATATATTTATCAGACTTGGAACCTCCTCGCTAAAGTCCAGCGCCTCAAATTATTTCAGAGGTTGCTGTAGCGTAAAAAGAACAGCGTTGCCCTTCAGGAAACCGAGAAACACACGAAGAATGAAGCTGTTCACCCTCCCCATTTACCACCAAAAATTATTATTTTCTCACTTGTTCGTATGCAAAGTAAATATTCTATTTCCTTGGAAATAATATTGCGTTATATATAAGCGATCGCAAGGTTCACAGGTGCATAATAAACTTTAACGCCAGGGGATGAAAACTATGTTCTATATCTGTACTTTTCGTGCATTAATTGAAAACGCTAACTCATTAGAGACGCATCATGAGAAATACCGGATATTGGTAATATGTGCAGAACAATCCCCCGGGAAAAACCACTAAATGCTCTCAGTTTCGAAATATAAAAATGTTGTGCTAGGTCGTTTGTTGATCAGCGCCCGTTCTAATTAACATCAAGAAAAGTTATATTTTACGCATATTCCCTCGTCGGGGGGATTCTCATTACACTATCTACAATTACAGCAAGAATAATTAATATATTTGATTATGGAAGCGATGATTACAATAATTATCCTACCATAGAATAAATAACAACTAGTGTAATTAGCAAGTTTAGCTAATATTAAGCTTTTCCGGAACTACACATTACCACGGAACGTACTGAAAATTAGTTTTTACAAGGAGGTAGAAGGCGTGTTTTTTTCCAGTGACAGTCCTCTCCACGGTTCTACACGCCCAATAGTGGAAAACGAAAGTCTTAGGAATCAATTTATTTTACTACATTTATTTGTAATAAATGTTTTTGTTACGTCACTTATTTGGTTGATTCTTAATGACTACTGCGTTTAGATTTCAAGGAGCTTAGAATTATTAAACCCGCACTGAGTGCGATTGGCTGCACACGGCAAATGAATAAAATTGTTCCATCACTTCTGAGACACATTTACTTAGTGTCGATTAATGAAGTGTGTTTGATTTGAGCGTCGCGCGGCTTACAACTTGTTCTTGTCATCTTTTGACATGAGTGCAAATGTTTCAGTTTTCCATAATAATAATACCTTCCTTGCAACCTGCATTTCCTATGTCCACCACATCCCGAACGCACATATTAAAATGTATTGGATACCGAAGTGGAAATGGCATTATAAGATAGTAAAATACAGTGACCTCATTTTCGTCAGGAATGATGCGGAAGCGCTACAAACCCAGGAATACCAGTATGAGTGTTATCAGCCCCACCAGAGTGATGTGCAAGCACTACTCTGGTTAGTCCAGCGCCACATACACAAATGAAAGATGTCCTGCACCCTCTCTACAAGTATTTTTCTCTACCTATTAATAAAGAGCATGGTTCCCGCCCATCTGTCTCCTGTAGCATTTTCTGATCATTCTGATCATGCATGCAACAATTTTTAATTATTTCCTGTCGAAAGGGCTATTGCGGTGTCTATGTCGGTTTTTCCCTTTCTCTTCTTAGTATAGTGGTTTAGCTATAAGTGCACTCAGGGAGGTTTTCATGGCTGAATCGTGGCCATGGCAGCCCAATCCCTCTCTGCCGCGATGCATGTCTCCTTGCATTNCAGGGAGGTTTTCATGGCTGAATCGTGGCCATGGCAGCCCAATCCCTCTCTGCCGCGATGCATGTCTCCTTGCATGATTTCCTTCCCTTGTAGGCGTATGGGGCTTAGCCCTGAGACGCAATAATCCCCCGTCCCTACCACGGGCACATAAAACACTTAGATTCAGAGTAGGTTAGAAAAAAAATCTAAGGTTATCAGGCGGTACGTGGGAGTTCATTTCAGCGGGGGTCCTCCCAACCACAGTGGGAGTCTGGACCCACGTGGTTCCTACACCCTCGCTGTTTCACGGGCCTGTGGCGAGCTAATCACGGTCATAAATAGTCATTTTGAGGTTGTAAATATTTTCCTTCCAAAATAAAATCCCGCTTTCATTTACGCTTCGCAGTTATTCTCTGTGAAGATTCGTTCGCATCGATTCAGTAGATAAAAGAAAAAAAATTCTCGAGCTTCGGATTATGGTATGATATACCACGCTGTAAATTCGCAACACACACAAACACACGCGCGCACACCAAATATTTAGTTTCTGCACGATAAACAAATGGTTAGATGAGCAAAAGTATAAACTCTTACCTTAAGGATGTTCTGCTTTCTGGTCCTCTGGTTATACACGACGAATCTGAAACAGTAAACAAAAACCAAATTATCAATATTTGTAGTTCCACGTTTTCAAAATTTAGCCTGACGTCAAATAGGAACTACACTAAGAAAATACCCTTACAAAAGCTAAAAATGCTCATAAATTACTTAAAAAATTACAATTAATATTTTTTAATAAACCGTGAACCACAAACCGGCAGTGACGTCATACTGGTTAAACAAAGCAATTTTAGATTAATGACCCTTGTTTGTAATGACACTGGCGTATGTCACTTGAAGGTGAAAGCTATCCAGTAATATACTTCGCAACAAGTATATTATACAAGAGAAGTTTTAATGCGTTGTTATAAATAGTAGCTAGCTATTATGCAGTCTAGCGAAACTGTTTCGTGAGAAGTTCTAGATAATTGATGCAAGAACAGAAGAATATTACACAATTAAGGTTTTAAATAATTGCTCATTTGCAAATCACCCCACAGAATCTCAGTACATAACTGTTGCCCTACGGATGACAGTAAAGTTTGCTTGAACTTTGGTGAAGTCAGTACGCTTAACGTGAGTGTGAGTAATGTAATTTTGAATATACAACAATAACTTATTCTGGCCGAAACAAAAATAATTTTGCAAGATTTCCTGTAACCGGACATAAAGCCGCATGCGCGCGCACACGTAGTTTCGGCTTTATGTGAGACGGAGTAATTGAAATAACTCTGAATGTCGTTATTGTTTGCTGAAGTAAGAACGTATCTTGCAGATTTAGAAACTCTTTGCTTTTCCATTACATACAGAATACGAAATTTGATTCGATTCTCATTGCCTGTAGTGACTAGGAAAATGTATTTAAAAAATTAACACAATATATAGATAAGAGACAAAACTGCAGTAAAAAAAGTGGTACGAAAAAGAACATATACGACACAGGAGGAGACATTGGTCCAGTTAACCATCGGACGACACAGAAACAACGAATACAGCACAACTACAGCAAGACCAAAACAGCGAAAACTACAAGCGAAGCACAAACAGCAGTATGTCGCAGCGCAACACACGTGGAATAAAAAATTGTAGGCAAAAAATAAACATATGAATGGATCGAAAAATTATAATGATCCAGTCACACAGCGAACGACACAAAAACAACCAAAGACAGCACAAATGCAACTGGAAGACAGCAGTAAAATTTACATACGAAACACAAACCAGCAAAATGTTGAGCGTGTATAAAAAAAATTGATCAAAAACAGAACAAAACGACATAATTATCCATTTGAGAGTCGAGAGGAGTTTGTTGGCGCGTAACGGCAAAGCCTTGAGCGCCCGTGAAAGTAGAGTGAGGTGAAGATACAACAATGGTGGAATGCAAGGAACAGGGAAACTGGAATATCCCGATTAAATACCTGCCGTCCAACGGCAACGTCCGCCACGATACCCACGTGCGAAAATCCTGGTGGCCTCGCCAGGAATCGAACCCTGTTCGTCTTGATGGCATACGAGTGGCTTGATAACTAGACCGCTGTAGCCCCGCCATTATCGATAAATCGATAAATGGTACTGGTGATACGATTGATTCCTGAGATAGTTAGCAGTGATTTACTGCGGTGTACAGGCGACTTNATCGATAAATGGTACTGGTGATACGATTGATTCCTGAGATAGTTAGCAGTGATTTACTGCGGTGTACAGGCGACTTCATAGTTATCATGAAGTCGCAATATGTACACGTTTAAGACATTTTTTGCCTGAGGATTGAGGGGCTTGTCTACCTGGTGCATTAATTTTTTCTGTGACTGGGGCGATAAGGGAAACGCTGGCACTGGCAACAAGTGCGCCATCGCCTCTACGCGCAACGCTCTGTGTTCTCGTCATGATGCGTATTGCTATGGGACTTCAAGCGCTATGGGACTTCAAGCGGTGATCCTATCAATTTTATTGGTGCGAAGTTTGTAGCAAGGTTCAATGGAGATCCCTCAAGTACTTTTGTGTGTTTCTGACCCACATATTTTGAGATACAGCATTTTGATAAATCTATTTTACCTGTTTTGGAGTGTCCCGAAATGCTGTGTCATATCTGCATCATTGTTTGAATGTAATCTATACGCATCGTGTGAAGTGTTTAATAGTTTCGTTTAAAAAAAACTGGATTNCCATAGTTATCATGAAGTCGCAATATGTACACGTTTAAGACATTTTTTGCCTGAGGATTGAGGGGCTTGTCTACCTGGTGCATTAATTTTTTCTGTGACTGGGGCGATAAGGGAAACGCTGGCACTGGCAACAAGTGCGCCATCGCTTCTACGCGCAACGCTCTGTGTTCTCGTCATGATGCGTATTGCTATGGGACTTCAAGCGCTATGGGACTTCAAGCGGTGATCCTATCAATTTTATTGGTGCGAAGTTTGTAGCAAGGTTCAATGGAGATCCCTCAAGTACTTTTGTGTGTTTCTGACCCACATATTTTGAGATACAGCATTTTGATAAATCTATTTTACCTGTTTTGGAGTGTCCCGAAATGGTGTGTCATATCTGCATCATTGTTTGAATGTAATCTATACGCATCGTGTGAAGTGTTTAATAGTTTCGTTTAAAAAAAACTGGATTTTGAACACACTGAAATGCAGTTGATGCGCCAGGTTAGCATACCCCTTCAGCTGTAATAATTCATAGGATAATGTAGATATTATCAGTATATATAAACTATCAACTCTTCGTAGACCAAATGAAAACATGCAGTTATCATTTTCACGGGTAAATATCCTAGAAATTAATGCACTAATATTAACAATTTAGTCATGTCTATGAATTTACTTGAACTTGGATGAATGGTTGGACGAAATATTAACTGTCATTTTTAATTTAAGTTAAATTTAAATTTTGACTTCTATGACGAAAATATTTCAAAACCACTGCAAAATTTTACGTTACGTTAATACAAACGTTACTCTCTATAGCTGTAATTACATTAGCATAATAAAATAAAATAAATTCAAAATATGCTGTTACACTAGTTGTGTTTGAATAATATATATTCGGTTTATAATGAAGTCTTATGTTTCAAATTTTGTATTTGTAAAACATGTAATGACGGTATCTGGGATACCAACAGCTGGTGTAACATCACCGGGAACATACTCTTCGGAGTATACGTGTGTGAAAACTATAGATCACAAAGAGCTTTGAACATTCATTGCTTTTGTTAGTTTTTATTATGCCTGCATTTTTATAATCTCCAGACAATTAACTTCTCTTAGTTGAAAAATTACCGACCCAAAATTTCCATCTGTTGTATATGTAACATAATTACCTATAACAATTTCAGCAGGTGACGTATATTTGAAGTTCGTTTTTGTGTGGCAAACTGTTTATGTGTTATTTATTTGACTGACTATGGAAGTATATATTAGAACTTATTTCCTTTTGTAACAGGTTACAAAAATAAATAATTTCTAGGTGTAATATTTTTATAGCCAATAAAATTAATATACCATAAACAGTTTGCCACGCAATGACGCAATAATTATGTTCAAATGCTCGTGACCTACTAAAATAGTTAGGCATATAGGTAAATATTAACTAAAGACGTAAAAGTTATATACTTAAACAATAACTAAAATTAGTGTTATTACAACACTTTGTTCTCGTAGTATTTCGAAAATATCGTAAATATACTGTTAGTACAATTAGTAATGTGATTTACTGTAATCGAAACGATAATTTAAATTCATCTAATTAAAATTTTATACAACCTAATCAGTGCTTCCTGGCCTATTTATTTGTGCTGGTGTTTGGGAACTGCATATTTTCGTGAGGCACATTAAAGATATTACTACTAATGGTTCATCCTTGTGCTGAAGAGAGATGAAGAGTACTTCTCTTCAGAAAAAAATAATTAAGAATTTATAGGTCGTGCGATTCATTACCTTAATCAGATTAATTAAATCTTTAAAGCCACGTATGGATGGAGTTCCTGTGTGGTCGTGATCACTAAGGAGCCACGCTCACCTGGTAAGGTCGGGCCCGTGGCAGTAAGAGACGGAAAATGTATGACCACCGAATAAGTAATCAGTTGGTTCGAAGCCCTGAATAGCGCAAGGTGGTCTCCTCTTTAGCTATTCTGTACTTAAGGACGCTCTTTACCAGAAAAAAAAATTACTATAGTCTATCAGCAGTTTCTTCACACTTTTTGAAACAACCTTTTGAAAAATCATCCCATGCATGACGAGGTTTGGTTCTTTCCTAAATATTCCATGTATCGCAAGCGACGTCTGTTAACTTAAAATTACTTTATTTTTGTTTAAATTGACCTTTTACTCGTGTTTCATCTACCAATTATAACATTTTATTCATTATTAATACCAGTAAAAACGGAGAGAAAATGTGCGTGTGTTGGTAATGGCCAATAATAAATAGTTCTCATACAAAATGTTATTACACAAGAGTGCGCACGAATACGGTGCGTTGTCCCATTCGTGTGATTTTCCAGACTCGGTTAAGCTTGGTTTGCATGAGAGCGGAGGAATATCCTGGAAGTAGAACTTAAAGAAGGCTTCAGAAAATTTGGAAGTAACCGCGAATGGAATATATTTTGTATTTCTACGAAATGTCATTTGACTTGTAAATACTTTTCGCTCGCATAAAAAAAAATATTTAATCACGTGGTTTTTTGCATCATGGCATGTCAAACCACCATTTTGGAATTTTTTAGGCGTAAAAATTAAACAGCCGAAAACATTTGCAGATAATTTAACTAGCGTGATTGAAATTCATATCTTAATTTATTTCAGAATATGGTTAGCTAAATTTATTTTTAAAAAATTATATACTGTTACAAACCAAAAATATGCAAATATTTCCTAATTTTGAGCAAATTTTTAAAATTGCAAAAACATTCCATAGCATGATTTTAAATATTTATTTTAGTTATTAGTGTATCTTATTTCAATGTGAATTATCTAATTTCGTAGTTAGGTTAGTTTCTTGTTTCTATACTTCCAGAAACACTAAAATTTTGATTTTCGCATGTCTTTATGCAAAAATTATGCAGCATTTTTATTATGCGAAGAAATATTACTTCTGAATAATGTCTACAAATTGAACGGTATTTCGAGCGAATTTTTTGGTGACAAGCCCCTTTAATTGATATATGGAATACCCGAAATTCCGTAACTAACTTTATCGCGCGAATTAAAAAATATACTTAAAATCAACTATCGAACTTTAATACGAGATTTTCTGATTCGTAACAGGAAGCGTCATTTGTAACGTTGCTGGGTCAAAACCACTCGACCTTAAATTTGTCGGATTCAAATTACATTAAAATTGATCCCATTAGTTCCGAGCAGACAGGGAATATGAACACGAACCCTGTAAAGTTATACGACAGGAAAACCCGAGACAAAAAAAGCATGGAAAATTGCGTACGCAATTGGAAATACGAAACCTCCACTTCNTATACGACAGGAAAACCCGAGACAAAAAAAGCATGGAAAATTGCGTACGCAATTGGAAATACGAAACCTCCACTTCCAAGACCAACACAGTTCGTTCTGAAAACCTTCCGTACATTCGCTGAAAAAAGTTTTTACCACGCTGATAAAAGAAAAGTTCCTTCTTTACAAAAGGCTCTTGATTGAAATTTAAGTTAAGCACGCAAAACTGTCCTTTGACAGATGTAAGGCTTAGTTAACTGTAAGTTATTTACTTCACAAATTCAGAGTTACTCAACGTGAGATATAAACGATAATTAATATTTCATAAGCATCCTCAATCTGTTACTTTTAACAGCCGATGACAAAGGACACCGAAATTTTTGTAACTACGTAACTTTGATCTTTTGTAGTCATATTTGTGTTGAGAAGTCAAGAACTTTCTTAATGAGTCGTATTCATTACACAGAGATATAAAGGTGTGGAAGTTAGTGATATACGTTTCCTTGTCTTTAGCATAGTAATATCAAACACCACCTGACGCAATTAAGTTCGGTGAAGACACGTTTCCAAAAGAGAGTAGATTTACTTTTAACTAGAGGTCTCCCTCTTAAAACGCGCAAGAATTATCAGAGTAATTGGTATTGCAGTCGTAATTAAGCTCGGGCTGTAGCAATTTTGTCTAAACCACAACGACGCTATTTTACGTAATGGATTAAAGGTAACCCGTCACTTACCCACGTAAATATTTTTTAGACAACATTTTTAATTAAAGCATATCTTGCAGCTTGGGCCAAAACAGAATGATGAGTAATCATTTTAAATATTTAATGCTACAAGGCGTACAGCTACAGAGTAACATCGTCTCCGGCTTAGTTTTAATTGCGGCTAGCGCGGTTTTTCTGGATAGTTGCCCTGCATGTCCTGTGTACGGGGTAGGGTTAACCGACCACTTTCCAAAGCCATGCGTAGGATCTCTTTTTTTTTTTTCCACCGTATGTAAAATTAACATCTTCATGAAACAGATGACTTGATAGTATGTCAATCAAGTTTAACTGCAAAATTTTGGGAACAAATGTATGTTCCCAATTTTCTATTAAGGTAAAACTTTAAAATATTAACTTCTTTTACCACATCGCTACCAACTTAACACTGGAAATGTTAGTGTGATACGAAATTTTGGTGACTATGTACTAAACACTAAGAACGTCTCGCGTTAGGGTCTTCTTTAGTGTATGGCTATCAATGCCATTAGTGGTCATCACCTGTAGACAATGCATGAACTTCAAGACACAATATTACTATGTTATCTTTGAGTGTGTGTGTGTGTGTGTGTGTGTGTGTGTGTGTGTGTGAAGAAATTTGGGCGGCACGTAACAGCGAGGTCTTGAGAGCCGATGAGGCTGACGTAAGGTGAGTATGGAGTAGCGCCGGAATGAAAGGGCGGGGGATACGGGAGATCCCCGAGAAAACCCGCCGACCAGCGGCATCGTCTTGCACGATTCNAAAACCTTCCGTACATTCGCTGAAAAAAGTTTTTACCACGCTGATAAAAGAAAAGTTCCTTCTTTACAAAAGGCTATTGATTGAAATTTAAGTTAAGCACGCAAAACTGTCCTTTGACAGATGCAAGGCTTAGTTAACTGTAAGTTATTTACTTCACAAATTCAGAGTTACTCAACGTGAGATATAAACGATAATTAATATTTCATAAGCATCCTCAATCTGTTACTTTTAACAGCCGATGACAAAGGACACCGAAATTTTGGTAACTACGTAACTTTGATCTTTTGTAGTCATATTTGTGTTGAGAAGTCAAGAACTTTCTTAATGAGTCGTATTCATTACACAGAGATATAAAGGTGTGGAAGTTAGTGATATACGTTTCCTTGTCTTTAGCATAGTAATATCAAACACCACCTGACGCAATTAAGTTCGGTGAAGACACGTTTCCAAAAGAGAGTAGATTTATTTTTAACTAGAGGTCTCCCTCTTAAAACGCGCAAGAATTATAACAGTAATTGCTATTACAGTCGTAATTAAGCTCGGGCTGTAGCAATTTTGTCTAAACCACAACAACGCTATTTTACGTAATGGCTTAAAGGTAACCCGTCACTTACCCACGTAAATATTTTTTTAGACAACATTTTTAATTTATGTATATATTGCAGCTTGGGCCAGAACAGGACGATGAGTAATCATTTTAAATATTTAACGCTACAAGGCGTACAGCTACAGAGTAACATCGTCTCCGGCTTAGTTTTAATTGCGGCTAGCGCGGTTTTTCTGGATAATTGCCCTGCATGTCCTGTGTACGGGGTAGGACTAACCGACCACTTTCCAAAGCCATGAGTAGGATCTGTTTTTTCCTTCCACCGTACGTAAAATTAACATCCCCGTGAACCAGATGACTTGATCGTATGTCAATGAAGTTTAACTGCAAAATTTTGGGAACAAATGTTTGTTCCCAATTTTCTATGAAGATAAAACTTTAAAATATTAACTTCTTTTACCACATCGCTACCAACTTAACAATGGAAATGTTAGTGTGATATGAAATTTTGGTGACTATGTACTAAACACTAAGAACGTCACGCGTTAGGGTCTTCTTTAGTGTATGGCTATCAATGCCATTAGAGGTCATCACCTGTAGACAATGCATGAACTTCAAGACACAATATTACTATGTTATCTTTGAGTGTGTGTGTGTGTGTGTGTGTGTGTGTGTGTGTGTGTGAAGAAATTTGGGCGGCACGTAACAGCGAGGTCTTGAGAGCCGATGAGGCTGACGTAAGGTGAGTATGGAGTAGCGCCGGAATGAAAGGGCGGGGGATACGGGAGATCCCCGAGAAAACCCGCCGACCAGCGGCATCGTCTTGCACGATTCCCACATGGGAAGATCCGGAAGCAACCCCGCCGGGAATCGAACCCTGTTCCCATAAGTGGGAGGCATTGGCGTGTGGTGAACTGTTGCAAGGTGAGTTGGTGGTTGCTCAGTGCTGTACACACTTGGTGCACGCAACAGGAGCCGGTAACCAGAACGGAGTCGAGAGAAACAGAATTTAACTGCGGCCACTCACGAGAGAGCGGCGAGGCACCCGTTGCACACGTGCTGTGGCGTCAAATGTACTACGACATTTAAGTGGCTGATGTGTAAACTAGCAAACGACTAGCTACAGCACAGAGCAAATTACAACTTACCTTGCAACACTTCATCACGAGCC
>NQII01005495.1:43839-63657 GCA_002778355.1 Clitarchus hookeri
GGGGGGGGGGTATCCGAGACACGCACGCGCCACGGCAAGACTGAATATTAACGTTACGCTGGCCATTTTTTAAATTAAGAATGAAGCAGAGAGCTATTTTCACGCGTACGCGAGTGACTTAGATTTTAACTTATAGTTGCGGCCAGTATTAAACTTTTGCGCTACGGCCACCGAGAACTTTGTCGCACACACGTATTTTTTCAGTGATCTACAACTTCGCCATTTGTGATAGTTTTCATACGACTTATTGCGTTGTCTGTTTCTAATTTCCCAAAAAAAAAAAAATTAAGAAAATGTGGAATACTACTAAATTTGTTTATTTCCCCGCCATTTTAGTGCAACAAGAAGGCGAAATTTTCTATGCGTGACTGCAATACCAATGTCGACAAGAGACATTCCTCAATCTGATCTGGGCTGGGCCAGCGGTGTTAGGCGATATCCGGTCCAGTAAAATCGTTATGTTTTTAGCAATAATAAATAGTTGATAAGTAGTCTAAAACGTCATAAATTTCTGCATCATTTTTAGTTATTGTACATATAAATTTGCCGTACCTGAAACGAACATTCCGTTACTCTTTTAGGACTGAGCTTCGATGCATTTGTACACAAATAATAACATGTAAGTTTGCTCGTTTTGCAACCCTCTTTTTCTGATGCTGACTCCCCACGAATTTGGTTCCGAGTTCCAAGCTTCTTATACAGTTTTTAAATGTTTGTACCTTATACCNTGATGCTGACTCCCCACGAATTTGGTTCCGAGTTCCAAGCTTCTTATACAGTTTTTAAATGTTTGTACCTTATACCAACAATTAATTGGAAACCATTTCTGAAAACAAAAAAAAAATCTTGTAAAAATGCAAGTGATGTATGGAAACAGACGAAACAGTTATTTTATTTCCATGTGAAGTCTAAAATTGATATTTAGTTTTACACATTCCGTGGCAGCGTGTTGTACAATTTACCCTGACCTACCTGTAGTGTTATAAAAATAATCTTGGCACCGGTTTTAAAGAGATGTTTGTTACCAGGCCGATTCTCTCCTCGTCAGGCCAGAACTTCCATACGTGCTTCTTAAAATAGTGCGGCAATGCGAAGACAATGCGACTAAAGTGACTAGCCAATCCAGAGATGAGCCAGCAGACGATGGCTATACGACAGTGAGCGATAGAACTTACTCTAACGCAACTGCGACGATCGCATGCGACCAGGAAGAAGAAGAATAAAAATAGAGCATGTTTGTAAAAAGAAACTTAGGTTTACATGTGGCGAGAATTTGAATATAAATAATACCGCAAGTTATTTCAACAGTAAAATACATATAGGAGCCTATTTACTTAAATACCAATAGCCCATATTATAAGTTAGAGAGATNTGATGCTGACTCCCCACGAATTTGGTTCCGAGTTCCAAGCTTCTTATACAGTTTTTAAATGTTTGTACCTTATACAAACAATTAATTGGAAACCATTTCTGAAAACAAAAAAAAAAATCTTGTAAAAATGCAAGTGATGTATGGAAACAGACGAAACAGTTATTTTATTTCCATGTGAAGTCTAAAATTGATATTTAGTGTTACACATTCCGTGGCAGCGTGTTGTACAATTTACCCTGACCTACCTGTAGTGTTATAAAAATAATCTTGGCACTGGTTTTAAAGAGATGTTTGTTACCAGGCCGATTCTCTCCTCGTCAGGCCAGAACTTCCATACGTGCTTCTTAAAATAGTGCGGCAATGCGAAGACAATGCGACTTAAGTGACTAGCCAATCCAGAGATGAGCCAGCAGACGATGGCTATGCGACAGTGAGCGATAGAACTTACTCTAACGCAACTGCGACGATCGCATGCGACCAGGAAGAAGAAGAATAAAAATAGAGCCTGTTTGTAAAAAAAAACTTAGGTTTACATGTGGCGAGAATTTGAATATAAATAATACCGCAGGTTATTTCAACAGTAAAATACATATAGGAGCCTATTTACTTAAATACCAATAGCCCATATTATAAGTTAGAGAGATNGTTATTTCAACAGTAAAATACATATAGGAGCCTATTTACTTAAATACCAATAGCCCATATTATAAGTTAGAGAGATTTAGGAAGTACCTACAACCTATGTTAATTACTTCCTTCCAGGACTTTCTATTTAATTAGTTTGGATCAATATATATTATTATAAAACCTATCTAAGATTACAACGCCATTTAAATAAATAAACAAAACTCAAGGGCATGCTTAATCATACTATACTTGTAAGTTTCCACTTATAAAGGTAGTACTAGAAAATTGGCGAGTTGGGGGCAAGGGCTTGGGGGCGTGGAGCATCGGAGCTGTTCATGCTCTGTCATTCCGGTCGGCCGGCAGCCATCTTTTTCACATGTTGGATGTCGATGACCTTGACCTTGACCTTCTACCTTGACCTGGTATTCTTTAATATTGGAAACCCCAAAAACCGAAAAAATCACAATAAATATTTTTTATATAAATTTTTAAAATAATCTAATTTTTTTTAATAAATTATAAAAATACATAAATAATTTTTCAAAAAAATATTAAAAATTAAAACTTTGAATGTTTGGGTGTACAGGGGACTTTGGAAAGGAGCCGAGGCGCCAACAGGTTGCTATGTTATTACGTCACCCAACCGCCCTGTTGGATTTCGGTAACCAGTGAACTATGACCTTGACCCGTTGACCTTAAATTACATTTGACCCCAANTTTTTTTTAATAAATTATAAAAATACATAAATAATTTTTTAAAAAAATATTAAAAATTAAAACTTTGATTGTTTGGGTGTACAGGGGACTTTGGAAAGGAGCCGAGGCGCCAACAGGTTGCTATGTTATTACGTCACACAACCGCCCTGTTGGATTTCGGTAACCAGTGAACTATGACCTTGACCCGTTGACCTTAAATTACATTTGACCCCAAAAAGTCTTAAAAATCTATAAAAAAATTATTTTAAAATTTTAATAAAAATTATAAAAAATTAATATTAGAAATAATTTTTTAAAACTTACATTTCCAGAGGTCCCCTACTGCACAAAGTCCAGCAGACGACTGATCCCCTCCAATAAATCATATTGTATTAACGTTCCCCTCACGTACCCTCTCACATTTGCTCATTCTGTCGAATGCACTCCACCCTCCATATTGTTTTTTTTGTTTGTCATAACGTTTTGAAAACCTAGGTGGCACTGATGACTCCGACCAACATGTTAGATCTGAGTGAGCTTCCCCTTGACCACACATCTATAACCTTGACCCCGTGCCCTTGGCCGTGGATATCCTTGAACCCAAAAATAATTCTAAAATTTCTCATAAAATCCAAAAATTACATAAACTATTTGAAAAAATAGAAAAAATAATTAAAGACTTATTTTTTCATTAATCTATTGTATAATCTCGCAATCTTTCCATCAATCAGCACCGTAATCAGCAATCCACACTAATCCACACACCATCCCACACACAAATTTANAACCACACACCAATGCATACACCATCCCACACACAAATTTACACCAACCAACACACCAATCCACTCCAATCAACACATGAATCAACGCATGAATCCTTACATGAATCCACGAACCATTCTACACACTAATCCACTCATCAAGCCACACATGAATCCACAAGCTAATCCACACATGAATCTACACACCAAACCAATAATTATTTGGGGATGGGGAGTTAAAACGGCCGTTAGAAATAATTGCATTAGAATCGGTAAAAAAACATTGTTTTTTTCCTATTTTTTTTTTTCATTCCACCAATATAACGATGGTTTTTGCGGTATCTAGATTTTTTTATATTTTGTCTAATAACTGTGATTTAATCNGGTAAAAAAACATTGTTTTTTTCCTATTTTTTTCTTCATTCCACCAATATAACGATGGTTTTTGCGGTATCTAGATTTTTTTATATTTTGTCTAATAACTGTGATTTAATCCTGTAAGAGGTAAGTTAAAAATGAGGTTTGAAAGTTTGGGGGTCCCTGTTCTGACTCTCTCTCTCTCTCTCTCTCATATATTATATACCAATGTGGAATTCGATGGTTATTCCTCGTGGAAATAAGATCATAAATTTCGTATCTGCCAGCAGGTTCCGTGTATGTTCACTTATGAAGTTGCTGCCCGCTGCAATTTGAGGCAGTACTAGTAGCATCCAATGAGCATGCGCATCCAGTAAGTTGACCGCGCGGTCGTCGGCGCTGCTAAAACGACACAACTGGCGGTGATGTC
The DNA here is from genome assembly GCA_002778355.1 of Clitarchus hookeri. NCBI lineage: Eukaryota > Metazoa > Arthropoda > Insecta > Phasmatodea > Phasmatidae > Clitarchus > Clitarchus hookeri. The sequence continues at coordinate 48,086 of NQII01005495.1, forward strand.
ATTTGTCATTTCCAGCGTTTATTAAACTTGCGTAACTACTCGGTTTTCCGACATTAAGCCACGCGACTCGAAAACATAGTTACGTATGCTCGACGACGGAGAGATATGACGTTTAAACACCTGGGCGGGAGTACCATTATCGTCCATCCTGGTCTTAACGGCGCATTGTCTGTGCTCGCACAATGGAGTCCACGCTTGTGTAGTCCATTACCGCCTGCTAACTATCACGCCGATGCGTGTAATTAGTACACATGCCATGTTGCAGCACAATATCGAGCAATCACCTCGCCGATGTGATTGTTGGTCCACATGCGTTATGAATATCACCAAACTGATGCGTCTTAATGTCCTGTGATTGGGCCCCTTGGATCGTAAAATTACATGCACATCATATTTTGTGACTGTTGAATATTTACACTGCTCTCTGTCCAATAATAACAATGAACAAATCGAATCCTAAATTCCGTCTCAAAGTGAGTATGTTTAAATAGGCCATCATAGATTACTAACAGGATGCTTTCTGGGCAAAGTTTTAGTGCATGTGTTTAAATATAAAGTTGCTTAACTTCAGGACAGGAACTGGAAACTCTTCAAAATTGTTATAAGCTCATTGTTTTCACGCCGTTGTAAATTGCACAGCTGGTTTATGGTCAATTGCTACCGTAAGTTTCTTCTTTAAGCCCTGTATGTGTGTTTGTACTTCATTTGAAAATGAACAATCCCGTGGGCCCACTTATTAAAATAATTGCGTTTGGCTCTGTGAAATTGTTAGAAATACTCATACTCTATTAGCATAGAATTCAATGAAACCTACTTTAGTTATCGCTAATATATGCCTTTAACATAATCACCTCTGCTAATTTTATGGCGGCAATATTTCAGTTCAACGTGTCGCCTTTACTTTCTGGCCTAAGTATTTGAAGCAAATTAAATTAACGAACTTATTTTACGCCTCAAGACATTTCAAGTAAGCTTGCTCTCATGCAAATTCGTAGGCAACTAGGTACCCGGTTTTATGTTTTCTGAATGTGGCAGAAGGAAGGGGAAATATGACGAGACCGACAGATAACTAATTAGTTTCAGTGGAGATGCGCAATTTGTAAACAGAAGTGACATTCAGTTTTAAAATAAGGGTAGTTTAATAACAAAACATCAAATGGCATCACTTTTCATCTTCCGTAAAGGACGGTATCGCCAAACTTATTTCGCTGGAATGATGTTTAACTGAAATAATCACATATATGTAACAGCAAAATTGGGTTCAAATAAATATTGGAATGACTCATTATACTTATTCATTGACTTTTAAGTTTTTGCAAATTTTATGTCGTGTAAAAATATTTCAATGAAATGGCTTTGGGTTTTATTAAGGTTCTAAAAATCAATATCATCAAGAGTCAGAAATGTGTAAATTTATTGTTAATTGAAATTAAGCCAATCATATCACATAATTTTTTTACTAAGTAGTTTGCGTTTTTTAATAACTGTGAATAAAAGAGTTCTTAAATGGATTAAATTAATGTATTTAAAAAAGTGTTTTAAGAGACTTGGACCTTGTGGTCCTCCACCTTACGACCCAAAGTTGAATCTTATTTCTTAACCTCTTAACGCAAGACATTAATTTTTCGTTTTCAGGTGTTGCGAAAGACGAAATTGTTGGTGTGAAAAATACCTACAAGTTTCTTAGAACAACTGGCGCTTTGGAACCTATGTAAATGGTTTCAGTTGATCCCTGAAACAAGAAGCAACGAACTGTGTAATCGTTGGTGTGTCAGTAGCAACGAATAGCATTGCCCAAGGAAAGGCTACGTCCATATCGCTGCCTGCTAGCGTCTGAACTTGCACAGCACCGACCAGGATTTCAGCAACATGCCAGACGTGAACGAGTATACTCGGGGTTAAATGTCAAGAGGTTAAGGGGGACAAATATAATTCATCATGGCATTACCATATTTGAGTCATAGGCCACTAACACATATTCAGCATTCATTACTGCAGTTTATTCCTTGGCAAGGCATCGGGTATCACTCAAATGATTGAATAACTGTAATATCAATAAAGTGCCCTTATTTGTTTATCATGTAGAAACATTGGCAGTTAATTATCGATTACCATGTGACGACTACAGGAGCAATAGTAGTACTACATGTTGAATGATAACTGTTTCAAAAACATATAAATATTATCCTATGCCTTAACAAAGTAACATTTAAAAATTAATCTCAAACTTAAGTAATAGCGAAATATACACACACACACACACACACACACACACACATATATATATATATATATATATATATATATAAATAAATCTAAGCTAGTCTCAAACTCTTTCCCTTAAACAATTTGGCAGTTCGGCTTAAATGGAAGAAAGTGCCAGAGAACTTCATCGACAGAGTCTTATTGAGTAGTATTTAATAGGGTTTAATGTTAAAATAGTGAAAGTTACTACTTCTTAAGTGATCTCAATTACACGAAAATTGCTTTCAGCGTTTGCTGGTAGGGTAAATTACAAGTATTTTCAGTTGTTTATACGTACTTTTTCAACCATAGTTGAAACACCAGCTTTTTTTTTTATCCGTGACAGCCAGTGGCAAAGAAACAGGAAACAACTCCAGTGTCGACGGTTTCTCTAATATTTTCCCTGGGATAATTTTTTTCTCCTCCTTTCATCCTTGTTTTTAATTACTTGCCTGTCACCATACGTCTTCTGGATTCGTAATCACGTAAATAGAGAGGGATGGTGGGACAAAGCGTAGGGCTGGGAGGGAGAAGGACAAGGAAGGGAAGCATGGCGCTACCAAAGTAAGACCGTAGCACAGCGCTGACTATCCTGGGTGGGGGGGGGGAGAGGAGGAGAGAAGAGTCGAACGAGTTGTGAGCGCGAGGGAAAATCTTAACAATCCCCCACCACGCATCTTCGCGAGAGGGGTCTTTCCGCTCGCCTCCGCTCAAAGGCGATTCATTCCCTACGAAAAACACTGCATTTCCCCCTCCGATCCCCCTCGACACCGCGCTGTTACGTCTTCTGTTCGGGCGCTTACAAAAGCTCTGGGAGTCTCTTTGTGCGCACTTCTGCTTCAGGGTTGGTGACGTGAGAGGGAGGGGGTAGGAGCCTTGACGTCTCCACGAAGCCCCTCCACGCAAAGCCACGCAACGCCGGATTCGCGGAAGAGGAAGAATGTTATTGGTAACGTTGTGGCGCCAGGCGCCGCCATTGTACCCGAACCCACACGCTACCTCTACTAACTTTAATAGGATATTGTTCCGCGTGGTGCGCGCGGGTACTTTGCCGGGACTTCCCCTACTGCCGCCGGAACCGCAACCTGAGGATTATCAGCTCTTCTGAGAAGCGCGCATCACTCGCTACCGCGGCGTCGAAGCAGAATAACTAAGCACACAGATACAGAAGAGTTTGCGTACATGTCTCAGCAGGAACGGTCCGTCGCTTTTGCAACATGAAGCCACTTCACCCCTCGTCAAGCATTGGAGGGAATTTAGCAATTTCGCTCCCTTACCCAGAGGATATTCCTACCCCTCTGCCTTGCTTGAACGAGCACACGCAAAATTACCCCACTACTTAGAGCAAAATAACTATACAGAAATAAGAGTCCATTCATGGTTACTTCCAACTTTCCTGAAGCCCTGCCATTTCCATGATATTCCTCCGCCTCGTGCAACAAAGCTTAACAAGTCTAGAAAATCACACCAAAGGGACAGCGCACCGCATTCGTGCGCACTCAGTGTAATAATATTTTGCAAAAGAGCAACTTATTACTAATCATTGCCAACACCTGTTTTCTCACTGGTTTTTATTCGTATAAAATTTCAAATTAATATTATAATTTATATGTGTAAATGTTTGATTTAACAGAAAATAAAGCACTTTTACGTTAACAGAAAAATAAATCGCTTTTGATACATGGCATATTTAATACATTTCAAAGGTTAGATTAAAAAAGTGCGAAGTAACCGCGAATAGGTTATAATAATGATATTCCACCAGACGACAAATGATTTTACTGCGGGCTTTACTTATGGCAAATGTTCCGCTGATACCATCAGCAGTTGGAAGGAGGCGTGCTTTTTTTTATATGCACCTGTTTCTCGCGAGAAAAAAAATTTCACAAGTTGTAATCCAAGACACTTTAGTTCCGGTCCATTTTTTTCTGATTAGAGTATTTTAATCATTGCGGGTTTAAATCTCTGCCTGCGAATCACGGAGCGCGTAAATCTTTGCGTGAAAAACACCGGTCGCACCACCGATTGTTAAAGAACCTAAAATTGGCAATGTACATTTCATACTTACATGTCAAAAAAATGTGTTTACTACTTCAAAAATTACCAAAGCACGAAATGATATACATAAAAGTTTTAATTTTATTTGTTTCTTTGTCACATTGCAATTTTCGAGCGTAACAGGAATTACCGCTCTAAACATTCGTTCTTCCGGGCATGTATCAGACGCAAATATGCCTCACACTTAGCCCCTCATCAGCCAGGACTCATGTAAAAATACAGAAATACACGACACAGCAAATACAGTCAGACAAACCGTACATTCAAGAGTAGGCTAAGTCACAGGCAATTAGCTTAACCCCTCAGAGTAGATATCGATTTTTTATTTCAAGTTTAGCAAAAAAAAAAAGGAAATTCGTGGTGTGTTAAGTACTCAGGAATTCCTTATAACAACTGACAATTTGGAACCTGTGGACAGGGTTTCGGTAAATGCATGGGCACAAGACGCAACCCGATTAAAAAAAATAGTTGGGTGTGTCAGTAGCAGCCAATAGCGTTGTCTAGGGAAAGGCGCTGTCTGTATTGTGTAACATAACTTACGTGTGACCATGAACTCTACTATGGTAATCCTCGATAGAGCCTTAATATATGTAAGGCGATCTATGCCATTAGCGGTCACCGCTTGTAAGTGGTGGCCGAGCTTCCAGATATTGCTTTCCTGTGTATTTTTTCTTTGGTTTATGTATTGCTTGGTAACACTCTTAGTCATGTATTTTGACAGTCACCCATGTTACTTCCGCGTTCTCTTGGTATTCCACAGTAATGGAGTTAGTGAGACGTTACTTAAATTCACCTTAGCTGAGCTTCCAATATCCGGAAAAAACTGAAGTTGTACATCATTTCTACGTAACTGTATGTGTAAACAAATTAATTTATGGATTCAGCACCTCTATCATGTTTCCGCGTCTTCTATTCTTTTAACACCTGTGGTCCTAAAAGGGAGTTTCGATATCATGAATGAACAACTGACGGCAAAACCGCCTGGTAGTGTATATTATTTTCGTTAAAGAAACTCGTTCAAAACACATTTATGGACGTGATTAATTTTCACTACATTGTGCGATAGAAAAACCTCACAGTACCCACTGTCTACAAAATAAGATATACGACAATTGGTGCTATAGCTTCCGAAATTGCACAGCAGGGACCATGGCTTTGCCTACTCAGTAATATGTCAGATGTAAACGGGTATATTCGGAATATGTTAACCCATCCAGTCGCTCTGTCCACAATCAAGGACACGTTGCACACGAATTGTATTTGTGACCGGTGCTGTACAACGCCAGGCGTCCGTGCCCAGTCTTCCTTGCGGGTAATCCGATATGTGGAATTTTCTAGATAGCTTTGACATGAATGGCTAATGCCGTGGAATTTTCTAGATCTCTTTGGCATGAATGGCTAATGCCGTGGAATTTTCTAGATCTCTTTGACATGAATGGCTAATGCCGTGGAATTTTCTAGATCTCTTTGGCATGAATGGCTAATGCCATGGAATTTTCTAGATCTCTTTGACATGAATGGCTAATGCCGTGGAATTTTCTAGATCTCTTTGGCATGAATGGCTAATGCCGTGGAATTTTCTAGATCTCTTTGACATGAATGGCTAATGCCGTGGAATTTTCTAGATCTCTTTGGCATGAATGGCTAATGCCATGGAATTTTCTAGATCTCTTTGACATGAATGGCTAATGCCGTGGAATTTTCTAGATCTCTTTGGCATGAATGGCTAATGCCGTGGAATTTTCTAGATCTCTTTGACATGAATGGCTAATGCCGTGGAATTTTCTAGATCTCTTTGGCATGAATGGCTAATGCCATGGAATTTTCTAGATCTCTTTGACATGAATGGCTAATGCCGTGGAATTTTCTAGATCTCTTTGGCATGAATGGCTAATGCCGTGGAATTTTCTAGATCTCTTTGACATGAATGGCTAATGCCGTGGAATTTTCTAGATCTCTTTGGCATGAATGGCTAATGCCAATATCATCTAGCGTGCAGCACCACGTTGTTCACTTGTTGCAGAGAAAAGTGCTGAATACAAGTACAGCGCATACCAAAGAATTACGTGATTGCAACATTTGAACTCAGAATGTAATGTGTGATCGAGCCGGTTAATGGGTTATTATTTAATGCAAGGGTAAACTTGGTTTGCTTCTGTGCAATAGCATTACTCTATGGCATCACCTTGCATCGTTACCAACAAATGTCAACTTACCTGTGGCCGAAGCTCTGAAACTTGACCGCAGGCGGAGAAGTTTCCAAAATCGTCGAAAACTGTTGCAACTGAAATTAATGCAATTATCAGCGATTACTCCGGTCCCTTGATCTCGCATAATTACAGGCAATTTCCCTCTGATTTACAGTGACCTCAGCCGCCCCGCGGCTCTGACACGCCGACCGGTGGCTGCAAAATAACAAGCGTAATTAATCAGCAGCGTTTCAATAATTAACTGCGGCGTGAATATCGCCGCCGAATTACAGAAATCGACACGGCTGCTGCTAAACAAGAATGGGGAATTCGAGCGGACAGAAAAAAAAATATCCCCCACGCGAACGCTTCAGCTCTGCCAACGCAAGCCAAGAGGCAGAGCATTTACCACCGACTCGTGTCAAGATTTTGAACACTCTTGAAGTCAGTACATTTTGACAGTCATTCATGACAAGCTAGAAGTAAGGCTACTGTGACGATCGCTACAGGAATACTCTATTTCCATTCACCGTCATTCTATTGATTTACATCACACAGGACAAGCCTACTGTACTGTACAACATTCAATAACCCTTGCATTCCCCCATTAATTTAAAGATTTCTGGCGTTGCAGACAAGACATTTTGTACGCGTGCTGCACTTAAGTTGGCAAAGAATATGTATCGTTAACACGACCTACGAGCTGCAGACGTTGTGTTTAGTGGTCGGAGATATGGACCAGTCATAACGCAGAGCAGTGGCACTGTTTACGAATCAGTTATACACGTAAAAGATCATTGGGCACTGAGTTTCTCAGTGTACAGCACTAGTCAAATACAACCTTACTGTGCAACATGTAGCTAATTACCTGCACTGGGAATGAAAGGGTTTAATGGCTAGTTGCCAAGCCAGTCGAGGGGCAAACAGAATGTGTTCCAATCAAATAGCCTTTCGTGTGAAATATGTACAGAGCGGAAATTTCGCGAATAACTTTTAAATAGAGGAAGACTCCAAAAACGCGTACATTTAAGTTATGTTTGATAGTAGATCACAGCTTATAAAATTCGATTTCGAAGGGATCTTGAACCAATAAGGAACCTCCAAAGACAAAATCATCGAAACCCGAGATGCTTGTTCTGAGCACAGAATAAGTAAGAATACAGTTGCGAAATGGCGTGGCGGTTCCTTTGATGTAAGGGGACTCGATCGCTCATTGGCCGCGCGAAGCTATGGAAACGGGCCTCGAGTCTGAGTGGATATTGCACGTTATGGAATATTTTCTACTGGTTCAGCTGCACAGTCTGCGAAGTTAGTCTAGAGGAGCTGACTGGTGAACGATATTACGCCATATTGCTTGGCCCGTGAGGCCATTATGCTGGCGTGTGTGGTTGTAATTCACAGTATATGCTATCACAAGAGACCTGAAAAATTCGCGCTTTCCATTCGGGNATGCTGGCGTGTGTGGTTGTAATTCACAGTATATGCTATCACAAGAGACCTGAAAAATTCGCGCTTTCCATTCGGTACAAGCTAGAATTCGAAACCCCTTACGTTTGTATTGCTAATGATATTGGTCCATCCGTTAAATTACACCTCCTGGACAACTCTGAGCCAGTAATAAATTCACAGTAAAATGCAGACCGAATCACCGTATTCCGCTAATACAACAAGCAACCAATGAACAGTAATATTTGCATGATTTCGCATACGAAAATGGAGTATAACCTACAGGTCATTGAACTCGCGAATTTTTCAGGTCTCTAGCTATCACTTCACCTCTTCATTCTTAAATACTCTAGAGCCACATCGCGTTCATCAGTGTATCAAATGATCTGCAGGTTCTACTGACTACCAGAAGCAATGGAAAACGTTTTACGTGTGCAGTGAAAATTATGTTTTCCTCAAATTATCACATTATCTATAGTTCAGGTAAATTTTTCGTCATTTTGGCTAGTGGCACCNGAAAATTATGTTTTCCTCAAATTATCACATTATCTATAGTTCAGGTAAATTTTTCGTCATTTTGGCTAGTGGCACCTCCGCCGGTAATATACGTACAACAGTTAACGACAGCTGCACTGAGAAAAATAATTGTTCCAGTGTCGTTTGTTTCAGCTAAACAATATTTTGTTGGTACAACCAAGTTTCAATTCTTACAAATGAATGAAATGTGTTCACAAAAGCAAGTAATTTATTTAAAACAATTTTGTTTGTACCGAACAAATATTTCGTTGCTTCATTATGTTAAAAGAATATTTAGTGTGAGCAAACACATCGTTACAATTTGTCAACATATTANAATATTTCGTTGCTTCATTATGTTAAAAGAATATTTAGTGTGAGCAAACACATCGTTACAATTTGTCAACATATTTATATGTTTACACTGAGAGAAAGGATTGTTCCAGTCAACAAAATATTTGTTTGTATAGGGCCAAAAATATATTTTGTTGCCCCAACAAAATATTTTTTGTTGAGTAAACAAAAATTGAAAAGCGACAAAAGTATTTTTTTTTTTTCATCTAACAAAATACACGTTTGAATTAACAAAACCTCTGTGTTTGGCCAAAAGAAAATAAATTGTCAACAAAATATTTAGTTGTATCAACTGTATATATTTGTTTGGCCACTCATTTGATTGCCTTCTTTCGAAAGTAGAACTCAAGATTTTGTTTGAATTTGTGTGACAATTAAGATAGTAACAGTGCCTGTTAGTGCACTTATTGATGCTTAATAATGGTATAAACATCTTAACAAAACAATAGTGAGTGAAGAGATTTTGGCGACTCTTAACAGCGAGGTCTTGAGAGCCGACTCAATAAAACAAGTTCAAGAGAAAATAAGAAAGCAAATATGCAGTTTTTATTTGCGCAAGTTGTTAAGTATTAGAAATATATGTATTAAAAACATTCCTAACTATATAATTAGTTACTTTAGCTGATAATGTTAGAACGTAGCGCATGGGTACAAAAGATCTAGGTTCGAAACTCAGTCAGATTTCTATTCTATTATATTAACCGGAAGTCTTTAATGTATGTAGAGACAAAAAAATATGTAGTTATACCAACCAAAAAGGAACAACAAAGTAATTTGGGGTAAACAGCAAAATATTTTATTGCCTTTATACAAAGAATTAATTTGTTTGGGCCAAACAAATTTTATTTGATTCAACACGATATTTTCCTCTATGTAATCTTATTTTGTTTTCTTTTAGCTCCAATGTGATATCACTTTTCTGTGATATACAATAAAGCACCACAAAGGTGTACGTCAAAACAATTTTCCATTCAATCTCATGAGTGCCCTATTTCCAAATCAGCATGTTTGAGTGTTTTATAACAACCTCGAAACACGAAATCCAGTTGGTAGGCTTGAACCTAATGCCTGCACTGGGAGGTGTTTCTGGACAAACAACTGCCGCTCACTTCGCTCTCGCGCGACTTCTAAAACCGTAAATGACGTAGGCTGGAGGTAACGATGCTGTGCCCACGCGATAACATTTCCTTTGCAAGGTAAACATAAGAAACCTGCTCCGAGAACTCCTCACAAATTGGACCGCATCCCAAACCTCAGCCTATTAGGTCAGAGTAAAAGATGGAAAGTCCAATTATTTTAAGCTGCCATTTACTACCGTAATAATACCGTTGACGAAATTGTAATAACTTTCTTATTTTTGCACATTGCAAAAACGCTATCTTCATATAGCAAATAAAATTATTAATTTTTTAGTTTGTTTTGTTTGCAACAAAGAAATCTTGTTGTGTACCGAGGGAAAGGGTCAGGTGAAACTAACTTTTTTTTTTANATGCTGGCGTGTGTGGTTGTAATTCACAGTATATGCTATCACAAGAGACCTGAAAAATTCGCGCTTTCCATTCGGGACAAGCTAGAATTCGAAACCCCTTACGTTTGTATTGCTAGTGATATTGGTCCATCCGTTAAATTACACCTCCTGGACAAATCTGAGCCAGTAATAAATTCACAGTAAAATGCAGACCGAATCACCGTCTTCTGCTAATACAACAAGCAACCAATGAACAGTAATATTTGCATGATTTTGCATACGAAAATGGAGTATAATCTACAGGTCATTGAACTCGCGAATTTTTCAGGTCTCTAGCTATCATTTCACCTCTTCATTCTTAAATACTCTAGAGCCACATCGCGTTCATCAGTGTATCAAATGATCTGCAGGTTCTACTGACTACCAGAAGCAATGGAAAACGTTTTACGTGTGCAGCGAAAATTATGTTTTCCTCAAATTATCACATTATCTATAGTTCAGGTAAATTTTTCGTCATTTTGGCTAGTGGCACCTCCGCCGGTAATATACGTACAACAGTTAACGACAGCTGCACTGAGAAAAATAATTGTTCCAGTGTCGTTTGTTTCAGCTAAACAATATTTTGTTGGTACAACCAAGTTTCAATTCTTACAAATGAATGAAATGTGTTCACAAAAGCAAGTAATTTATTTAAAACAATTTTGTTTGTACCGAACAAATATTTCGTTGCTTCATTATGTTAAAAGAATATTTAGTGTGAGCAAACACATCGTTACAATTTGTCAACATATTAATATGTTTACACTGAGAGAAAGGATTGTTCCAGTCAACAAAATATTTGTTTGTATAGGGCCAAAAATATATTTTGTTGCCCCAACAAAATATTTTTTGTTGAGTAAACAAAAATTGAAAAGCGACAAAAGTATTTTTTTTTATCTAACAAAATACGCGTTTGAATTAACAAAACCTCTGTGTTTAGGCAAAAGAAAATAAATTGACAACAAAATATTTAGTTGTATCAACTGTATATATTTGTTTAGCCACTCATTTGATTGCCTTCTTTCGAAAGTAGAGCTCAAGATTTTGCTTGTATTTGTGTGGCAATTAGGATAGTAACAGTGCTTGTCAGTGCACTTATTGATGCTTAATAATTGTATAAACATCTTAATAAAACAATAGTGAGTGAAGAGATTTTGGCGACTCTTAACAGCGAGGTCTTGAGAGCCGACTTAATAAAACAAGTTCAAGAGAAAATAAGAAAGAAAATATGCAATTTTTATTTGCGCAAGTTGTTAAGTATTATATATTTATGTATTAAAAACATTCCTAACCATATAATTAGTTACTTTAGCTGAGAATGTTAGAACGTAGCGCGTGGGTACAAAAGATCTAGGTTCGAAACTCAGTCAGATTTCTATTCTATTATATTAACCGGAAGTCTTTAATGTATGTAGAGACAAACAAATATGTAGTTATACCAAACAAAAAGGAACAATAAAGTAATTTGGGGTAAACAGCAAAATATTTTATTGCCTTTATACAAATAATTAATTTGTTTGGGCGAAACAAACTTTATTTCATTCAACACAACCTTTTTCTCTGTGTAATCTTATTTGGTTTTCTTTTAACTCCAATGTGATATCACTTTTCTGTGATATACAATAAAGCACCACAAAGGTGTACGTCAAAACAATTTTCCATTCAATCTCATGAGTGCCCTATTTCCAAATCAGCATGTTTGAGTGTTTTATAACAACCTCGAAACACGAAATCCAGTTGGTAGGCTTGAACCTAATGCCTGCGCTGGGAGGTGTTTCTGGACAAACAACTGCCGCTCACTTCGCTCTCGCACGACTTCTAAAACCGTAAATGACGTAGGCTGGAGGTAACGATGCTGTGCCCACGCGATAACATTTCCTTTGCAAGGTAAACATAAGAAACCTGCTCCGAGAACTCCTCACAAATTGGACCGCATCCCAAACCTCAGCCTATTAGGTCAGAGTAAAAGATGGAAAGTCCAATTATTTTAAGCTGCCATTTACTACCGTAAAAATACCGTTGACGAAATTGTAATAACTTTCTTATTTTTGCACATTGCAAAAACGCTATCTTCATATAGCAAATAAAATTATTAATTTTTTCGTTTGTTTTGTTTGCAACAAAGAAATCTTGTTGTGTACCGAGGGAAAGGGTCAGGTGAAACTAACTTTTTTTTTTATTATAGCAAAACTTACTAAATGTTAGGTTACCATATAAAGATTTCTTTAGATCATCGACATAACGGTTTAACTTTACAAATGCAGTTGGTGACTTTTCGCAAACAGAGCTACCAATATTGTAACGAAAAAGCAAAGTTATCATTGCCATTAGTTTATGGCTTAAGCGTTGTACACATACATTGAAGTTGTTTATATCTAACAAAAATTTTCTTTGCGGCAACAAATTATGTGTTGCAGTAAAGGAGGTGTTCTCAGAGTGTTCGTCTAGTATTAAATCTGCAAAACAAATTAGAGTGACGCTTCCTCTAAAATTGAAAACTGTAAAAGGTTTACTTTCTTTGAGACAAGCAGAAATAAAATTCATAAAGCGATCGGCTTTGTTTCATTTTAAACTGGCTGAATATATTGCTAGAGCCCGTAACCATAGGCCTACGTGTCATCGGGACAGAAACTTACTCGTGTGTACAAAAACACGGGTTGCGTAAAACTCAAAGCGCATTGCTGTTCAAAATAATGCAGACCACAACGACTTCTCTTTGTGCGAAGACATCAAAAGGGCCATCTACGATATTTCATTCACGCTGGTACGTTCATTAATTTATGTCACGTATAAGTCCATTAGTCACACTGCCGCATCACTCCGAACCTTCGAAACCAAAACACCTCAGACCAAATTCTTCGCAAAGATCGCTCTTGCGTTTCATTGCTCGCGCTATGCACATGAAATAAGCGAAGTAGCGCATACAACTCTCAGTGCAATGTGACAACGCGTTCTGAGTAAAGAAAGTGTTCTTATTCACAGCAACGGAATTAGCTTCTAGTGAGAAGCCTTAGAGAGTTTTCCTCAAAGAATTTCTGCACTGTGGTCGATTTCATATATATTTTTTTTTTTGCAGCCGACGAATTCGATTGTCATTAGTGTTCAGGTAAATAAACGTGCCAAACTACACTGATATACGTAACGCTGACTCCGTATTCAATAACTGTATTACCAATTTTTGATTAACAGTCTGCTCTAAAAAGCCAAAGATGGAAAATNCGCTGACTCCGTATTCAATAACTGTATTACCAATTTTTGATTAACAGTCTGCTCTAAAAAGCCAAAGATGGAAAAATGTGCATGTCTTAACAAACTGAAAAATGAAAAAAAAATTTAGAACATTTTCTAGCAATAACCTAACTTTTATTAACGTGCGCCTGTCTATTTGATATTTAAGTGTACTATTTTTGAAACGTTTGTACGAACACCTTAGCGTCTGATAATCATGAATACCTGTCAATAGTGCAAATATTTGTACGAATGCATAAACGGAGGACCATTAGGATATATATTTTTAAGCGCCAAGANCGCTGACTCCGTATTCAATAACTGTATTACCAATTTTTGATTAACAGTCTGCTCTAAAAAGCCAAAGATGGAAAATTGTGCATGTCTTAACAAACTGAAAAATGAAAAAAAACTTTAGGACATTTTCTAGCAATAACCTAACTTTTATTAACGTGCGCCTGTCTATTTGATATTTAAGTGTACTATTTTTGAAACGTTTGTACGAACACCTTAGCGTCTGATAATCATGAAAACCTGTCAATAGTGCAAATATTTGTACGAATGCATAAACGGAGGACCATTAGGATATATATTTTTAAGCGCCAAGAAGGAGATGTATTTGTTAATTTTTGGGCTATACCTAGGAGAATACAACAAAATATGTTGATGGTCAGCACTTCCCTGTACTTGAATCAGAATAAATACGTGGTAAGAAGAATTCATCTATTTAATCGTGATAAAAAAATCAGGCACTAAACAATTGAAATTATTCCTTATTTTGTAAATAAAAGCAAGGCGAAATGCTTCTGTTGTGTTTGCGGTTGGTACGTTCTGTGGCCCCGCGCGTTTATTTCTGGATTCCTAACTGGTGGCATATTCTGTTGCAGTCGAGTCAAAGCATGCCCCTTTCACCTCTTTGTACGGTACATTAAGGCATTTCAGATTCACGCGAAAACATCTACAATTCGCGTCGTCAGAGAAGAACGAACCAAATCACATAGCAATACAGTTTAAACAGCTATGTATTTACGAATGCTGGGATTCGTTTAAAAATGTATATTAATAAAAAAAACAGCCGCAATAATGTTAAGTGATTCTTCCGTCGTGAGATTTACACAACAGAAATAAAAATATAATCCCATTAATAGTTTTGTGTTTATGTGCTGCTGTAGGAAATTCAACGCCACCGCTCGATAAAACCATTTTACAAAAAAACATCTACACAATGTTTTTAAGTCATGGTGCAGCAAATAATGGATGCCCGTTTAGATTTCTACCAATGAATGAAACTTCTTGAGATAAATTAAATTATTTTTGATGAGCACACCGGTTCTTTGAAGTAAATATAATGATTTGAAGTTTGACTATGTATTTTACGGCTATTAAATGTACCTTAAGTTTAATGTTCTTCTTTTACCAAGCTTAGCCAATAAGTACCGAGTCAGATTCGAAAAGAGAATGGATAACATTATCAGGTATCTGCACGCGTCTCACATGTTAATAAATTTATTTTGCCACATTACAACGCATGCCTTACATAAAGGAAGATAAATTATTAATACGCTACGAAAGTGATCTGTACAAAATATGTAAATAATTTATGTTGCACTATCTCGTCATTATGAGCATTGTGGGCATTTCTCCAGAAGGAAATCGTTATTCAGGAAGACGGTTTAATAGTAGTGTGTTCGTGTGCAGAATGACCCTTAGTCTAACCGTAACTCTGCCTCTACTTAGTCTGCATATATCTTCGTGGTCGAACTGTCAACTAACGCACTAATGTTGGCGCTCTCCATGTCAAGAATTAGCTAAGAGAACATCTAAGTAGGTACCACGAAGTTCGTAACTTGGACGCTTTTAGAGCTATTGGTATGCGAGGGCGATGCTTTTTGTTTCAAGAGTTGTTTCGTTTGCAAAACGCACCGCAATTCGTGATAGAAGACACTTGGGCGGCGTTTAAACTGCTCAGGTCTGCAACACCAAATCGGGTTGACGTGTGAAGGTGAAGATGAAGCAGCGGCGATATATAT
>NQII01005495.1:63685-137794 GCA_002778355.1 Clitarchus hookeri
TATATGTCGGTGGTGACGGGAGTAACCACAGAAAACACTCCGGCGAAACGGTAACGTCCGCCACGTTTCAACGCACGTGGAAACTACGCGGCGGACCCTGCCGGGAATCGAACCCTGGTTCGCCGTATCGCTGCGAACGGTCATCTTGTCGTGAAATCAGGGAATGCAGAACTCTCAACAGAAGGGATACAAAACTGTCCGCTGCCTGTGCCACTGCGCGTATATAACCTTACACGAGTGTCGCTTGTCGCTGCCTGTGCCATTGTGCGTATACATAAAACCTTACACAAGTGTCGCTTATTTCGCAACCGAACTTCCGTGACTGTCCCGGTCCCGGTCCGTTTCCGCTTACATCAGGTGTTGCACGAACTGTGTCGACACACGGCCATGGGCAGCGGTGGGTAAACTAGGCCCTGGGGGAAGGGGGGTGTACACTTCCATCCCTAAAGTCAGTGAAATACGCCAGAATGAGAGTAAACGGGCTTCCAAACTGTGTTTTTTTTTTCACCGAGACACGTTTATATATTGCATACAAACGTATATTGTATACAATTCACGATTACTCCCAACTTTCCTAAAGCCCTGCTACAGTTATATCCCTCCGCCTCGTGCAAACGAAGCTTAACCTAGTCTAGAAAATTACGCCAACGGGACAGCACACCGCATTTGTGCGCACTCAGTGCAATAATATTTTGCATACGAACCATTACTTATTTGGCATTACCAACACACCTATTTTCTCTCCGGTTATATTCATATTAATTGTAAATACACTAATTTATAGATAAAATATTATTAAAAGTTCAATTTAATAAAAATAAGGTATTTCTATGTGAACAGAAGTATGAAACGCTTGTGATACATGACATATTTGGGAAACAACCAAAAACTTCATATATGGGGCGATTTTTGAAACCTTTGATTCAGAAAGTGTGAAGAAACAGCGAATGGACTACAACGAATTATTATAATGCATTTCTAATAAAGACTGTCCATGGTTAATTAAGCACTTTTGAAATCAACCTATGAAAAATGTCATTGCGCCTACCGGCATATATTTAAACGGGCATATTGGCTGGCGTACTAGCAGTAAATTATGGAAATTAGTTCCACGTCTGAACGTAGAATTCAAAGTACCAGGTAAGCATCTGTCAATACTGAAATGATTTAGTTTGCTTTCTTTCTTTTCAGAAAAGCATATAAATGTAAGAATTTGTATATGTGGTAAAATATTTACTTTTCTAAAAATGTAATAGTTTGTCTTGAACGATACATGAATAAAATGCTCAGGACCTTGTCAAAGTTAATTTTCTATGCGGTGGAAGAATATATAGTTTTCAAACAAGTAGATCTTAAGCAGGGCCCCCAAAAGTGAAAAGCATTTACTTACATCTTCGCCTCTGAGTTGTAGCATTTTCTCTAATTGTTATGCAGCATGTAATTTGGGTTTTCATCGCACCAAAATTAAATTGATAAAATAAGCAAAAATTGCCTAATGAAGGGTTCCTAAAGGCTGTCCCTTTCTACTGGGGTGGGGGTGGGGGAGCTAAAGCGTGCCCCCCTCTCCTTCCCACCCATCTAAGTTGTTGACGTTTCACCACTGCACAATAGTTTTATTAGGTACATTGCAACCAAACATTTCAGTTAGCTACCCAGTCTTTCGTAAACGTCACATTCAATTCTCAGGCAAATGTTCTAATAACCATCGCATTTACTTTATTTATCAGTGACGTTATCTTTTTGCATTTCAGAGTGGATTGGAGAAATTTTGGCGGCTCGTACCGTCGGGGTCTAGAGAGCCGATGAGGGCGAAGCGAGGTGTGCGTGAAGCAGCATCGGAATGCGAGGGCGGGGGAAACGAGAGATTCCCGAGAAAACCGACCGGCCAGCAGCATCGTTCGGCACGAATCCCAGATTCTTACGTGCAAAACTTCGGGAGCTACCCCGCCGGAAATCGAGGCCGGTCGGTTCGCCTTGGTAGAATTCCGTATCAGAGTCACCTGAGGAAGAATGTTAGGCGGTATAATCGATTTATATAAATTTGTCATTACTTATGTTTGAGGTTAATTTTTGAAAATGTGCCTTGTTGGGCATAGATAATTATTTCGTTATATTTCAGAGACATCGTTTGACGTCTTGTGGTACTATTGTTTGTGTAGTCATTCTTGGATAGTAATCAATAATTAATTCCCATTTATACAAATGGGAAACAAATAAGGATACTCCGTCAGTAATAAATATATTCAACTGTCTGAACATTCAAAAAATGGGTAACAATAAGATTATCTATCCCTCCAACATAAATAACTATCAGCTAGCCTAAAAGGGAAGTCAAAACAAGAAGCAACAACGATTATGTGTGAAAATTTATTTTAAATTATACTCGAGTTAAGTTAAATATTACTAGTTAACGTTTCAATAACGTGTGGGCTACTCATTAAATGACAATTGTAATGTAATATTAAATGGGTGGTATACTTAGTTTTACCTGCGTTTAGATAACAGTCGGCATGCACGTTAGTAAAAATCGTTATATTTGTAGTACCGTTATAACACAACTTGTACGTCAATACTCCTGCGCTGCTAACTACACATTTGTTAGAAATGTCGATGTGATCGTTGTACAATATAGCCTAACCTTCAAAATTGAGACCTACTATCTTCTTGAAAGCTCACAACTATTTCCTTAAAATACACAAAGACACTGACCTCCACTACTTACCTGGATTTCGAGCCATAAACCTCATGTTTGGAGGGGCCTGGAAGAGCTCAGTTATGTAGGTTCCCTCAGTGGGTGCTTGTGTATTAGTAAGTCGTACGAGATATTGGTCATTACCAATCGACGTGGTCTACATCGAGGCGATAATTGACTGTACTAATGAGGGCAATTTTTTAAATCCCATTTGTGGAAGAGACCCGAAAGATGTTTTCTTAGAAGGACGCCTAGGGCAATCACACCCACTGCCTTGCAGTTTTGTTTCTATTGCTGCNACCCGAAAGATGTTTTCTTAGAAGGACGCCTAGGGCAATCACACCCACTGCCTTGCAGTTTTGTTTCTATTGCTGCAGTCGGCAATAACGCTATAGGCTCAGAGACTCAACAATATTACGAAAGGCAAATGTGACTTGGTAGTAGGCAAGTATGTTTCGACTCTTCACCACTGAACCCATGTGCCGTTTTAAAACAAGTCACGACTATTTTACTGTAGCTTCACTGCTAGTGTACTATTTTTTAAATATTTTGAAACCTAATTTTCAGGATTTAATTCAGTAAAAATGATTGAGAGTAATAAACAATGGTCTTATTACCTTTGGTAATTAATTTATGCGATTATAAATTATTTTATTATCTGTTTAAGGATTCGACATGTAAATTGGATATTTTCTGTCTTCCCTCTTTGTGAGCATGCAAATGGCAGGCTAGTCTTTGCTGCAAGTGGCATGCTAGTCTATACCGCACGTTCCAGTCTACAATTTACTGTACACTTTGGCCTAACATTTCTGCACGGTCATAATACAGTTAAGTGACAACGGGACTTAATCTACGAAATTTCTCTTAATTATTATCACACGCATATAATAACATAATAATTTTAAACAGTTTTATTGTGTATTTTCGTTGTTAACTTTAATTTGTGAACAACCAGTTTCACCTCATGTCTTTATTTGTATTGATTAGTAACTTTTTCCATTTAATATAAATTAGCATCATTTGTTGTTAGGGATGCGTCCCAGCGCTCTCGNTGTATTGATTAGTAACTTTTTCCATTTAATATAAATTAGCATCATTTGTTGTTAGGGATGCGTCCCAGCGCTCTCGTTTTAATACTTATAAGCCACATTAGTAGGAATAATTTCTGTTTTGGAAAAGGGCGTCAATTTAGTGTCACCAAAGACACTTTTAATTATTTTAATTTTTTGTTTTAATGTTGTAGATATTAATCACTGAATCATAATGTNTGTATTGATTAGTAACTTTTTCCATTTAATATAAATTAGCATCATTTGTTGTTAGGGATGCGTCCCAGCGCTCTCATTTTAATACTTATAAGCCACATTAGTAGGAATAATTTCTGTTTTGGAAAAGGGCGTCAATTTTGTGTCACCAAAGACACTTTTAATTATTTTAATTTTTTGTTTTAATGTTGTAGATATTAATCACTGAATCATAATGTGATTTAAACAGATGTATGGTCAAGTTTTTATTACTTTCGTTTTAGAGAACTGATATTTTATGTTGTATTGCGTTCTCTCTTTAATGGTTATTTAAAATGTCATTAGTTTATTTTGACAGAAAGAAAGACAAATATTTGTTCTGTTGATAGTCGTTTGTTTACCTCTTTGTTTTTGAAATAAAAGAAATAATTAATAAATAGAAAAAAAAGATTTAATTACCCCTCAATCACAAGTTACGTCTTATTATTTCATAGACAATAGGTTTTCCTCTGAGCCTATGTTCTTTAATCATACAAGTAAGTCTTGCATTTCTATTTTTTATTTCTTCTCTCTCTTTTGTGCCATGTACGGTCACCCAGCATGATTATTTATTACCACTTCCTATTGTGTATATCGCTTCCATTTATATTCGTTTGCGCCGGATCCTTTTGAGTAATTATTTATTTTTTATGCTACTTTGTATGCTATGTTTTTGTGGAATTTTGTTTGTTATGCATGCCAAGGACTCAGGACATTTCTGTGTTTGTTGGAATTTGATATGATATTTTATTAGTTTCTTATATTTTGGTCCACATGGGCACACCCAGCGTACTTGGGTCATCCCCTGCACAATGAACATGCATCAGTGATTTCAGAGAGTGGAATTATTCTTGCCGAAACTTTAGTTGATTATCTGCAACCTACTAACGAAAAAATGAAGTACACCGTGGTCGTAATTTTACTGATTCTATGAAGCAGTTTCAACATATCAGCTGTGGGATTCAGTGTGGAACAGTTTTAACAATTTCGATTTTGAGTGTGGACCGGGAATGCTTTTCTTAAAGGTTTTTTTTTTTTTTCGTAAGTATCGGCCAGACCGCAGTTGTGTAAATACTGAAAGGATCTGAAGGTTCCCACACGTACCCAAAATGAGGTCAGGTTATCGGGCTGACCTGCCTCGTAGCGCCCATGGCTCTATGACTGTCTTGTATGTGCGTGGCCTTCGAGTGGGCTACGTTGCGCAAGTGAAGAACTTCTCTGGTCCCCAGCAGCTCATCCTTGTTGATAAGACTGCCGTTGAGTGACGGCTGACGGAGTTCTACTGTCCCTTGCAATCTACTCTTGAATTAGATAACGCGTTGCAAAGAGCACTAGAAAATATGGCACCTGATTAAATATCGCACAGCCCTGTGGTCTGAACTTAGGTGCATGACCTTGTTTCGAAAATATCCAAGGTCCTCGTGTCTTCAAGCTAGAAACCCAATTCANGGTCTGAACTTAGGTGCATGACCTTGTTTCGAAAATATCCAAGGTCCTCGTGTCTTCAAGCTAGAAACCCAATTCGAAGGGCGCTTTCTCTTGTTGGAAACATCGTGTTGCGTCTTCAATGTCGGGGACTGAACAACAGAGACCAGCAAGTACACCGGCTCTTGTTTCGATTACTTGTGTAGGAACCGCGGGGCGCTGTTCCGACTCCCCGCGTTCTGTAGTGAAAGTCAATGGTCACTGCGCAACGTAGGATCGAACATCGGTGACTGACCTCGACTATATGTAGGGATCGATGNAGTGAAAGTCAATGGTCACTGCGCAACGTAGGATCGAACATCGGTGACTGACCTCGACTATATGTAGGGATCGATGTTGCCTGTCTCTAGCCGAGACCTGAGGGTAGAGAGCCCGCAGTGTCTCAGCGTGTCTGGAAGAACAGATTTCTCCCTAGAATCTATAGTACGCAACCTCCATGGGACTTTGGACTCAGGGTTAACTGCAAGTAAACAAGGGACTCGTGATTGTCCCGTATTTACTATCGAATTAGAGACTCCCGCGTATTTAGTTAAGAACTAGGCGCCATTAAACCGTGGCTAGAGACGAAATAATATAATACAGTTAAAAAAATGATTGTGTGTGGTGGGTTGTGCTTTAAACGCACGCTTTTGACATTTGAATATTCGGAACAGGTGTGTATGTGCGTGGTTTGAATAAAACCACACTTTTAATTTCCGTTTGTATGGCATACATTGTGAAAACGTCTTGTAATATATAACCAGTTATGGTTCGAGATTAGTCTTTAGATAAAGCATCGGGAACATAAAATTTTCCAAAATATGTCATGAAATGGGCTGGTCAAATTAGTGAGCTCGATAAATCGCGTGGTAAATTTTTTAATAAATGGTTGTATTAGATTGTTCAAAGAAAAGCTATAGTTTAATATTTTTATGAGAACTTTATANTAAATTTTTTAATAAATGGTTGTATTAGATTGTTCAAAGAAAAGCTATAGTTTAATATTTTTATGAGAACTTTATATTCCTTACTGACAAAGGTATCATTTAATTTTAATACTTATTAAAAGAATTGTTTTCTTTGACTACTGGAAGATGTAAAAGTTAGAAAAAGCGGCAGCTAGGATCAGGGTTTTTTTCCCTTACTACTGCACTCCGCGGCCTCACTTATAACCATAGCAAAGCAGACCTTGTGGGGGAATTATACACTCTAAATCAGAATCAGTGATATCAGTCAGCGAAATAATATTCACTGAAAGCCAGTCAGTTGATTAGCTACTGCCCACTGGCAAATCAANTCAGTGATATCAGTCAGCGAAATAATATTCACTGAAAGCCAGTCAGTTGATTAGCTACTGCCCACTGGCAAATCAAGCAAATGAATAGGGAACAAGTGAGTTATGGCAGTGGAATTCTATATATTCAGTGGGAATCACAATTAAATCAGTGAAATTCAGTCATCATATTAATTAGTTATATGGCACTGATTATGAGTAGCTCCATTTTCCCTGGTTTTCGCTGATTTGGCTCAATTCTCACTGTTTCCGGTTTAGATTGCAGTGCCTTAAATTCCACGGTGCATAAGTTGTTTACGGTAAAATGAGAACTTTTAAAAGCTCTGCTTAAGATCTACTTGTAAGCACATTGTGTATTCACCCGCCATATGTAAAATCAACATTGCAATGGACGNAAGCTCTGCTTAAGATCTACTTGTAAGCACATTGTGTATTCACCCGCCATATGTAAAATCAACATTGCAATGGACGTGATCACTTTATTCATGCGTCAATCAAGGGAAACTGCAATATTATTAAAAGTTAATATCTTACAAATGTGTTAATTNAAGCTCTGCTTAAGATCTACTTGTAAGCACATTGTGTATTCACCCGCCATATGTAAAATCAACATTGCAATGGACCTGATCACTTTATTCATGCGTCAATCAAGGGAAACTGCAATATTATTAAAAGTTAATATTTTACAAATGTGTTAATTNTGATCACTTTATTCATGCGTCAATCAAGGGAAACTGCAATATTATTAAAAGTTAATATTTTACAAATGTGTTAATTCTTGCATTTATATGCATTTTAAAAATCATAAAGAGACATAAACCATTGTAGTATTGACAAATCTTTACCCAACAATTCTAATTCAAAGCTGAGACACGGAACTACTTTCCCTCCGCCGCCGTTACCAACTTTACTGGGAGCACGCCACTACGTGTGCCCGTTAAAAAACACACGCAGGTATGGACAGTGACATTTTTCTAAGGTTGATTTCAAAAATGCTCTCTTTAACGTGAACAGCCTTTACTGGGATGGAACGAGGTATTTGCTTGGTATTGCGGCTGATTCTACCCGAGCACGTCTAATGGAGACTGTGGCCTCGTGCGTGTCTTTTTGCAAAGCCTTCACTTGACGCCTNACTGTGGCCTCGTGCGTGTCTTTTTGCAAAGCCTTCACTTGACGCCTGGTGCTGTTGCAGCGGTTTGGCAGGTTAAGGATTCGCAGCAACAGGAATGGAACCCCGACCTCGAGGACAAGCTTAAGTCACCAGGAGGGTGGACGCTGTCGATAACTTCACATGGTAATGGACTGACTTTCTTTTTTTATACTGTGTTCACAGATTTGAACTCCATTTCTACATCTTCGAACAGCTATCATATATTTAGCGTTGCTCAGTTCTCGTTAACATCTTCTATAACAATATTTTTTTTTTATATATTCAATGATTCACTTTAAAATTCTGGACTAAATATTGGCTATACTGACTTTTTCTTGTAAATATTTCTAGTATTAACGCTACTGGAATATATATTCAATATATTCGTGTTTTTCATCGTAATCAATAACTAAGAGTGTCGAATAAAGTCGCACTTAACCCCTGGCAGACTAAAATGGTGAATACTGTTGTATCTCTTGGGAAAATGAGCAAATGTTTGCGATAATTACTTGCCAGGACACACCACGGCGTCGCATATGCATGCGGAAATGAA
This sequence comes from Clitarchus hookeri, assembly GCA_002778355.1. Lineage (NCBI taxonomy): Eukaryota > Metazoa > Arthropoda > Insecta > Phasmatodea > Phasmatidae > Clitarchus > Clitarchus hookeri. The sequence continues at coordinate 72,122 of NQII01005495.1, forward strand.
TACGGAAACTCTTCGAGTTGATACAGGAAGATAAGTTTCCAAAACATGAAGAACTTTTACAATTCCTTGGTATTTTCTGTAACATTCTTTATCTTCATCTGTTCAAATTTTGACTTCCTTAAGATACTTTCAGGGCTGTAAGAATAAATGTCGGTTTGGAAAAGGCACCGATCGTCTGAGATCATCCAAAAACGAAGCGACCTGTCATGCCACTGATTGATCACTCGATCAACTCTAAGATATTTTTATAAGGGAATGCCACTCAGGGACGAGGCATCGTTAACTCTTAACCTGGTTCTTTCGTGGGGTCGCTATCACTGTAAATCATTGGTAGCGACAGCTGAAAATTTGTCATCTCTGCTCTCTTAGTCTGGGAAGGCGGAATATGTTCTATTCCATATCCTCATTATATTTTTGTTCTGGACAAGCGCAACTGTTATTATATCTGACAAATATAGCACGAGATTTATAAATAATGCTCTACTGGCAATCATTGCCAGAATGATATTCATGTTCTTTATGCTGTCTCTAATCCACTTCCGTTTATTGTATTTTATATAATTGTGCGTTATAATTCTTTGATACATTAGTTACTTATATTTGTTGATTCGTCGCCTTTATATTCTATACATAGATTGTATGCTTCTTTCCAACAAATAGGTATCTTTTTTTTTTTCCACGTATATTTCAACTGTGTTCTGAAACTAATACTGAGATAGTATAATATGTTTTAAAAAAAAAAAAAAACACGTATATTTCAACTGTGTTCTGAAACGAATACTGAGATAGTATAATTTGTTTTTTTTTTTGTTGTTGTCATATTTTTATAATTTTAAAACAATATCTTTGTTAATTTTCAACTAGTTGGTTACTCACCTGTAAGCAAACATTTTGTTTAACTAATATCCACCGTTTTTCGTGTAGTGGTTTTCCTGATCCTTTTCTGTATTCAGCGTGGAAAATGGACCAAGTCGTCTTAAATACTGAATACAGTTAACGTCACGATGTGGATCTCAAAAGTACGTGAAAATTTAATATGACAATTTACGCACGGGTGACTGTAGTTCCTAAAACGGACTGATTTTGCACAGAACTCCATCGTAAACGGAAGTGGCGACGTTTTGAAAATACAGTAGACGCTGCAAATGCTTCATCCGAACGCTCGAGCTCTGAGCGAGTAAAGGAAATGGGCGCGCNTTTTTTTTTTTTTTTTTTTGGTTGTTGTCATATTTTTATAATTTTAAAACAATATTTTTGTTAATATTCAACTAGTTGGTTACTCACCTGTAAGCAAACATTTTGTTTAACTAATATTTTTGTGATATTTCTTTCTGGTTATATTAGTTTAAAATGTATCCACCGTTTTTCGTGTAGTGGTTTTCCTGATCCTTTTCTGTATTCAGCGTGGAAAATGGACCAAGTCGTCTTAAATACTGAATACAGTTAACGTCACGATGTGGATCTCAAAAGTACGTGAAAATTTAATATGACAATTTACGCACGAGTGACTGTAGTTACTAAAACGGACTGATTTTGCACAGAACTCCATCGTAAACGGGAGTGGCGACGTTTGAAAATACAGTAGACGCTGCAAATGCTTCATCCGAACGCTCGAGCTCTGAGCGAGTAAAGGAAATGGGCGCGCNTTTGAAAATACAGTAGACGCTGCAAATGCTTCATCCGAACGCTCGAGCTCTGAGCGAGTAAAGGAAATGGGCGCGCTTCTGTGAGCGATTACACTCCTCTAATACTCTCCAAAGTATTCCCCCAGCGTTCTGTCGTCATTTCCGGGCGGAGATTTTCGTCCCTGGGGGGGGAACTAGGAGCTTTGCCGCCGCGAACCTCTTTCGAGGGAAATGGCACTGAGGAAAGGATTATATTTAATTTTTAAAGTTTCCCCACTCGTCGCTGAACACGAAGAGCGTAATGGCGCAACAGCTTCCTTCATCAGTGGCGACGTCTGTGGTTTCAGTCAACTTTTCTCACGGCCTTCACAACGGATAGCTGACGCACACAATATCCTCTGTTGATAACTTGTTTACATATGCAAATATGTAAATAAAAATTCCAGGAACTATCTGCATATGGAAAAGCAAAGAAAACGTTACACTTTGGGGAACTAGTGTCCTTTAACTAAGAATCTCAAAAATCCTGGCTCACTTTCTTGTTAAAACATATTTACTATTGCTCATGGCTCGCAACGAACTTAAATACACCGAATAATTTTTCGGCACAAATATTACACAGTATAATACACGCTATTTCTTCTGCTGCGAGGTACGGCAAAGAGAAGACACTTCATCACTATAACCGCGAGTTTGTTAAGTAAAACTCCCTCGTCGTACATACTTTGTGTTTAGATTACAACAGGTTCAAGACTGTACTTTACTCAAATAAGAAATCGCGTAAGCTTCGTCGTGCGTTAGTTGAATTAAATTGAAAGTTTGTATTGCTGGTTTACAGGTAATTGAAAATTTCTGAAATAAACATTTGAAAAGGAAAAAACTACCATTTACAGCAAATATCTTAACTAACACATTGTCTGGCACGATCTCAGAGACGTTAGCACTGATGTAGGAAAAGTAGTTACATATATTGATATTGTATTAAAGCGTGATGTGTAAATTTGTAGAGTAGGAATTTATTGTATTAATTAATTTTTTTATTCAATTAAGATATACAATCAGCTTATTACCAAATATTTTACGATCTTAAAATTATCACATTCACTCTTGATATATGCATGACTACAGGCATCGGGTCCATTGCAGCATTACATTTTTTACATATGGCAGAAATATACAAATCATGCAGAAAAGTATATCCTCTTCTGAACTGAGAAATTCCTGTATAAATTACCACAGAAAACTTCAGAATACAGAAGCGAAAAAGCCGCTTGCACCTAGAACTCCAGCCTCACACGCCAGGAAAACGGCGTCACAGGCATGCAACTTTGCGCAAAGCCGTTTCACCATATGTAAAATTAACATTTCTGTGGGCCTGATCACTTTATTCATGCNGCATGCAACTTTGCGCAAAGCCGTTTCACCATATGTAAAATTAACATTTCTGTGGGCCTGATCACTTTATTCATGCGTCAACCAAGTAAAACTTCGAAATTGTTATAAAAAAAATGTTCAGTGTTCACCAAACTTTACTTCATACTTATAATTAAAACATTAACACACGGCACTACTTTCCCTCCGTCAATACCAACTTTACTGGGCTCATGACAGTTCAGTGTTCACGTTAAAATATAAGCAGATAAGGACAGTGACATTTTTCANTACCAACTTTACTGGGCTCATGACAGTTCAGTGTTCACGTTAAAATATAAGCAGATAAGGACAGTGACATTTTTCAAAAATTGATTTCAAAAATGCCACTTTATTCTGAACAACCTATAAACAAGGAATTTTTGAATAACTTGTCCAAATTCAAACCAAAGAATCTATGGAAAGATATAAATAAAATATCCTGGTAGCAAAATGTTCGAAAAATTCATCTAGTAATTTTAAATTTAATTTGAAGTTAGTCATAACGAGGGAAAAATATTCCGCCGCAGTGATGCGCTTGTGTTACAAAGAGTCCGCTTTAAAGCTAGCAGTAGTGAATGAAGAAATTATGTTTATTTGTGTGCCAAAAAGTTAAGTATTAACTTTGTTTTTAACAGTTATGCACATCCTATAGTAGTGATTCCAAGCATAAACAGTAAAAAAACACAATTCATTATGTTTGACATTATCGTAAAACTGGATTTAAAACGACAGAATATTAAAAACCATGAGTATGTAAATTTGCACTCTGGTGCGTTGGTTCCAACACAAAAAAAAATCGGAAGAGTTTACTAAGTTATAAATATTTTATGAAAATTGAAATTATCCTATTTGTTCACATACTTAAAGGGAAAAAAATATCTGGTACACATGGAACACCAGTGCCTCCCAGAGGTGAAAAAAAAAATTTCATGGCAAAACTCTTAGCATTGAGCTTCCCAACCTGTAAAGAATAAACTTTACAAGCAGTTACGGAGGACTTAACCCCAGTATGAATGGGCGTTTCACTGTAAGANCAACCTGTAAAGAATAAACTTTACAAGCAGTTACGGAGGACTTAACCCCAGTATGAATGGGCGTTTCACTGTAAGAATGGCGAGGGGAGTAATCTCAGCGGTTAGAGTTCTACCTGGCATGTATATGTGACCCATGTCTTGTACGTTAAAAACTTTGTAATGTATACAGCATTGCAGTAATAACTTGTCGTGTGTTCAATTAAATTTTAAATGTGATCAACAACGTTTTTCTAACCAAAAAGGCTTAGTACCGAACCAATTGTCATATCTGTGGAATTATTAACTCATATTGTCAACCAATTATAAAACCTAAGATAAAGTAACCTACCCTAATCAAACCTAACCTGTGTTTCTTGTCTTTTTTTCAGATTTTTTGTTGGTACTACGTGATGTCTTGGAGAACTAGATAGAATATTTAAAGTTAATCGTTGTTGAAAAAAAAACCGTTGGTAGTAAATTTTATTTACTAAATTTACAGAGACTTCCCAGGGATACCGACTATTAAAAGAAAATTATGAAATGTATCGAGTCACACACTCTCTATTTCTTTCTCTTTCTCTCTCTCTCACACAATAACGCACAGTGAGTCTCAGCGTCTTACGTTTCTATAGACTGTTCACGGTAAAGTAGGCACTTTAAGAGGCCCTAGCTACTTTTTTCCTATCAGCAAATACACACATTACAGATTACATACATTTCACCGGGCTCGAAAGATAACGTCTAAGGCTACAAGAAAATATATTTATTGAATATTATTCCAAATGAGGGGGCTTCCAAAAGTGTTCACTTTACCGTGAATAGCATACACGTCAGTGCACTCCAATCAAATCTCACGCGACCTTCGCCCAGGATCTCGACCCGCGAGGAAATCAGCAGGTGTTCCAACGAGATGACAAAAATAAAAAAAGAAAGGAAAAGAACGTTTAATGGGTGGGATCTCCGGTTTGGTGGCGCGATGTCAACTCTGCCTCGAGATGACGTCACGCCAGACCCGCCCACCCACGCCTTTATTTACGTCGCTGGCGCGGATTGCGGCGTCGACAAGACGTGAAGGTCAGCCGGAGGTCTCGCGGGGACCTGGTGGGTGAGTTGGAGAGACTCGGGCGGCTCCGAACGTCGTGGTCTCGGGAGCCGACGAGGGTGAAGCAATGAGCAGCGCCAGAGACGGGAGATCCCCGAGGAAACCCGCCGACCAGCGGCATCGACCGGCACGATCCCCACGCGCGAGAATCCGGAGTGAACCGGCCGGGGATTGAACCCAGATCGCCTTCGTGGGAGGCGAGCGGTCTAACCGCTGGCCTGCAGAGGATGAGGTTAGGGATCTTTCGTCCTAGTGCGAGTATTCACGGTCCGGGCTCGATGGGACGTCGGCTCTCGTCCAAGAGTAAAAATAGATATAAATGACTAGCCACTTACGTGGTGAGATGCATGTAATAAATTTTTTAAAAATTAAAAAAAAAAAGTGAAATAATGTGGTCCGACAACACAAAGCCACACTATTAGAAATTTCTGTAGATTTGCGGANAAAAAATTTAAAAAAAAAAGTGAAATAATGTGGTCCGACAACACGAAGCCACACTATTAGAAATTTCTGTAGATTTGCGGAAAGTTTCTACGAAGATGTAGAGTTAATTTACGGAAAGACACTGCGTATTGACGAATAACGGAAATGAGCTCCGTAAATATACAATACGGAAGCTCTTCGTATTCCTACGGCTTCGATTTCGAGACACGAACAATGCCGATGATACCTGAAGCGTATAAAATCCCCTCTTCACAATACTACTTCGTGTAAAATAGTAGTAGGTGAGCGGCGAACCACTCATAAAGTGCCATTTCTTCGATTATTTTTAAAAAATTCCGCTACAGGACAGAACCTTCTGTATATACGGTGAACTACGTACGTAACGAAAATAAAACTATTTTTTCGTAACCTCGTTTTATAAACCACAAATAAAACAAAATAGCAAGCGCTCTAACACGACTTCAAACTAAGAGAGACGCGTTCGTCACTTTCGTGTAAATCAATCTCACTATTACGATTTATTTGTATGTTTCAAAGCATTAGTAAAACAGGTTTACATTTCCGTTTCTTTGAAGAAGAAAAAAAAAGCACGACCTTTAGCGGGACACTTGGTTAAAGAAGGACATTTAATGACTTTATTTGGCCTTTCACATCCCGTCCTACGAAAAGCAAGACATCTGGTCACCGTAAAATTGAGTATTATTTCTAAAGCTATCTACTTTATAAATATATGTTAACAGCACATGTGGAATCTACGAGTTCTTGATACCAGTACAGAGATCATTAAGTCTTATGTGTGATTTGTACATGAAATTGCTAATCCATGCGGAGTTTTACATTATATCGATTATTTGGACGCACATATGTTAAATTTTGTAACCGCTTCTAAGGTAACATTTAAAGTAGTGTATTTTAGCTGAAATATAATTTTTGCTCTTTAAGTATTTTTTCGNTAACCGCTTCTAAGGTAACATTTAAAGTAGTGTATTTTAGCTGAAATATAATTTTTGCTCTTTAAGTATTTTTTCGATTACTTTCTTAAAATTTAATGCAAAATATAAACTAGGTAATGCGAAAAGAGAACTAATGAATTAATTAATACAAATGAGAAAATGAGCTTCATTAAGGATCCTATAGCAGCAAAAAAAAAAACTCGAAAAATAGTTGAAATTTAAGCAAACGTCNTTCAATACTATTTTTTGTTTCCGGTTAACGTCCGTAATACGTTGCTGTTAGTAGGCCATGTAAGTGTATACATACCAGGAATTACTTAAAATCGGACCTGCGTAAAAACAGATATCACGTGCAGTATTACATTTCAGCACTTTTGAAGTCAATCTTCCAAAAATGTCACTGCCCTTGCCTGCAAATATTTCAACGGGGACGCAGACTGGCAAGCGCCTGGTGACGTTGGTAACGGCGCGACCGAGGGAAAGTAGTTCCATATCTTCGAGTTGAATTTAAAATCGTTAGCTACGCATTTGTGGCCTCTGGAACAAAATATTTTGCTTTCTGCTTTTTTTTATCCATACATGTTGTTACGAACTAGCTTTTCAGCCATAACAATGTGTAAGAATGAGAAAATTTCTAATAATTTCATAGTTTACCGACGCAATAATAAAGTGATGAGGTCAGTTACAATGTTAATTATCCATATGGTGGAAGGATACACTAGGTATATGCAAGTAGATATCGAGCAGGGCTTTCAAAAGTGCTCATTATCCATGGACAGCGTTTTCGTAGCGTTACTAGACACCCGGAAATGGGAAGATAAGTCCTCCTGTTTAAGCATATTTTTCGCACCCCGCTGATTTTTTTTTTTTTTGTGATCCAAAATGTCAGGCTTTTTGACTTGATAGCAGAGAATATTTATCAACTAATTATTGCGATATTAGGGGTGTTTGTGGAACGAAAGTAGGTATAACTGCGTTGTCAAAATCCACTTAGTTGATCGTATAAAAGTGTACATTTTTTCTTTGACAAACCATGTTAATTATGTTAACGTTAATTTTTCGATTTCTCAGTTCAATTAATTTTTTCATTTTGCATACAAGTTTGTTTTCCTGGTAGTTTTCACTGATATATTATTTTAACTGGTTTATTTTGTGTCATCGATTAATCTTTTGAAAATTGTTAGCTTGAAATACGCTTGACAGTGGATACGTTGAAAATATTTGGAGGTACGGCAAGGATTTACGAAAGCTATTAATTAAATGCGATACAGTTGTAGTAAGTAACGTAAAATGGCATTATATTCATTCTGAATATATCACATGGTTCATTCGCGGTAACTTCCCAACGTTTCTGAAGCCCTACTAAAGTTATTCTTCAAGGATATTCCTCCGTCTCATGCAAGCAAAGCTAGAAAATTGCACCAAAGGGACAATGCACCACGTTCGTGCGCACTCAGTGTAATAATAAAGAATGAATGTCAGGCAATTCGCGAATACGGACTGCACCACGCGAATTTATAGTCAAAACTAAGTAGAAACTATTATTTAGTAAAAATGCGTAAGGACCTTATTTTACGAGAAAAAAAACATTAAATTAGAAAAAATGACTGCTCCACGTTAAGCACAGCGTACATCATCAGCATACAAAACATCGAAATATCATAACAGGTGTTCGAAGTTTGCTCTGCCAATAGCAAAGCACTTTTTCACACGTTGGTTGCCTTCAGCATGCACGGAGCTTGGCCGCCGGATGCACCCATGGCCATTGTCATGTCCCAGTAGTCACTGCACGTGAACTCCATGGCCTCTGGCACTACTCAGTTCTGCTCTTTTCCTTGCCGTATGTCTTACGACGACACGTTCATTGCAGCATCGCCTCATCACCTCACCCTTATCTAACCGGAATACCACATGTTTGCTAAAATGGTTTTTGGAACTTTCATGGGGCTTTTATCGTAAACGACGCGTCTAATGTATTTTTACGTAAGAGTATTTTCTACTTATTTTTGACCACAGATTCGCGTGGTGCATTCCGTATTCGCGAATTGCCTGACAGCCTGTATTTTTCATGAGAACTACACTGAGGCGACAAAAGTCATGAGATACCTCCTAATATAATGTCGGACCTCTTTTTGCCCGGCGAAATGCAGCAACTCGACGTGGCATAAACTCAACAAGTCGTTGGAAGTCCCCGACAGAAATATTGGGCCATACTGCCTCTATATACGTCCATAATTGCGAAAGTGTTGCCGGTGCAGGCGTTTGTGCAAGAACTGACTTCTCGATTATGTCCCATAAATGTTCGATGGGATTTATGTCGGACGATCTTGGTGGCCAAATCATTCGCTGGAATCGTCCAGAATGTTCTTCAAACCAATCGCGAACAGTTGTGCCCGGTGACATAGCGCATTGCCATTCATAAAAATGCCATCGTTGTTTGGGTACCTGAAGTCCATGAATGGCTGCAAGTGGTCTACAAGTAGCTGAACATAACCCTTTCCAGTCAATGATCGGTTCAGTTGGACCAGAGGACCCAGTCCATTCCATGTAAAAACAGCCCACATCATTATGGAGCCACCACCAGCATGCACAGTTCCTTGTTGACAACTTGGGTCCATGGATTCGTGGGGTCTGCGCCACACTCGAACCCTACCATCAGCTCTTACAAACTGAAATTGGGAGTCATCTGACCAAGCCATGGTTTTCCAGTCGTCTAGGGTCCAACCGATATGGTCACGAGCCCAGGAGAGGCACTGCAGGCGATGTCGTGCTGTTAGTAAAGTCACTCGAGTCGGTCTTCTGCTACCATAGCCCAGTACAGCCAAAGTTCGCCGTACTGTCCTAACGGACACGTCCGTCGTACGTCCCACATTGATTCCTACGGTTATTTCACGCAGTGTTGCTTGTATGTTAACACTGACCATTCTGCGCACACGTCGTTGGTCTAGGGCGCCATTAAGTGCAGGCGGTCAGCCACTGCGTTGTCCATGGTGGGAGGTTATGCCTGAAATTAGGTATTCTCGGCACACTCTTGACACTGTGGATCTCGGAATGTTGAATTCCCTAACCATTTACGAAGTGGAATGTCCCATGCGTCTAGCTCCAACTACCATTCCGCGTTCAAAATCTGTTAATTCCCGTCGTGCGGCCATAATCACGTCAGAAACCTTTTCACATGAATCACTGACTACAAATGAAAGTCCAACCAATGCACTGCCAATGTATACATTTTGTACGCGATACTACTGCCATCTGTATATTTCCATATTGCTATCCCATGACTTTTGTCACCTCAGTGTATTTCTTACTGTGCATTACCAACACATCTGTTTTCTCCCTGTTTTTAATAAAATTAAAAACAAATAAAATATTATAATTTATAAACCAAACATAAGTAAAAACTCAATTGAATAAAACAATGCGATACTTTTATGTTAAGAGAAGTATATAACGCTTGTGATACATGGCATGCGTATTTAGGAAACTACCAAACATGTCGTACATGTGGCGATTTTTCAAAGGTGATACAAAAAGTGTGAACAAACGGCGAATAGACTACAGCACAGAGTAATTAAGAATACAGAGGGGGAAAAGCCCGCTGACACCGCCAACTCCAGCCGCACACGCAAGCAAAATGGCGTCACTGGCCAGTAACATGTCGGAACACCATGCACTATCACCGCATAGTATCATAATCGCCCGCCAGGCAGCAGCTCAGCTGAAAGGAAACCTTTCGCAGCACGCAGTAGCCAGTCGTGTTGAAGCCCCGTTGCCAGAGCCTCGCAACAGCCAATCAAAGAACAGGTACGCCCACATCAAAGGAACAGCCATGCCATTTTGTCTCAATGATTACAACATGCTACATTTTTTTTTTGGTGTGCTGTTAAAGACATGTTTTTTTTACTAGAACGATAATTAAATGCATACTCTACGGCACTGCCGAGGCCATGTCATAATTGGCAATTTTTGTTAACAAAACAATAATGTGACTTGATGTTGTCAACAAAATCGATGACGTGTTTTTGTAATTTACGTTTTGTCAATTCCGAAGTTACATATTACAATATACGAAATAGCAAATCATCGCCATAATAGTTTTCCTTGTTTGAATAGTTTAAATAGACATACAGTAACATTACTAAAATAAATTGAAGTTGTTCTACTCGCAATAATTATCTTACAGAAATATTCTTGAAATGGGTATTTTCTTATGACACATTTTTTTAACGAAGTCATCAATACTATATTATATTTTGTTAATAATAAATATGAAAGTGCTCTCGAGCAACCATCGAGAATAATTACTGTTTATTCCAAGACGTTATGGAAATTTTAATTTTCGGATCAAGAAACAACAAAATAATAGAATGACATGCTAGACAGTTGAATGTCGTTGTATTCCGAATGAAACTTTTTAAAATGCTACCATACCAATTTAAAAAAAAAACGAACTAAAAACGAATTGGAAAACGGCCTGAGCTTGGATGGAAGTTGGGAGAGAGGGTAGAAAGGATAAGCGGGTGCGAATTCGTCGATGCTGCGCGGATGCACGTGACCTTGACTCCCATGGGATGTGGCGGGGTGCCGTATATTACCCCCGGGAGAGCACGTACACGCCCCCACCCCACACCCCTCGCGGGGTGGTGCATGGGAGGTCTCGTGGCGTAACCGAACGGCATATATCGATCTCCCAACGGCGCCTTCGAGCCCAAATATATGGCAGCGGTGGGCTGGGGTCGTTGACGGAATAGAGGTTAAGGTGCGCGTGGAAGCTGCGCAGAAACCCGAGTTACTCGGGGACCAACAATAAATCGCTATAGTCCACTCACGGTTACTTCCATCTTTTCTGGAGCCCTGTTAAAGTTGTATTTCCGGGATATTCCTCTTCTTCATGCAAACAAAGCTTAACCAAGTCTAGAAAATTACGCCGGAGGAACAGCGCACCGCACTCGTGCGCACTCCCTGTAATAATATTTTTCACGGTGACGTGTGGTGAAGTGTTGCAAGGTAAGCTGGTGCTTGACCAGGGCTGTACACACTCGGCGCACGCAGCAGGAACCGGTAACCAGAGTGGAACAGGGAGAAACCAAATTTATTGCGGCCACTCACGAGAGAGCGGCGAGGCGCCCGTTACACACGTGCTGTGACGTCAACTGCACTACCACGTTTAAGTGGCCGATGGGTAAACTAGCAAACGATCAGGTATAGCACGGAGCAAAACACAACTTCCCTTACAACAGTTGACCACACGCCGCTGATTTTTCGTAAGAACTATTTCTTATTAGGCATTACCAACACACTTATTTCCTCTCTGTTTTATTTATATTAATTTAAAATGAAATATTATAATTTACAGACAGAATATAAGTAAAAGTTGAACTAAACAAAAAATAAAGAACTTTTATGTTAACACAAGTATAAAACGCTTGTGATGCATGACATGTTTAGTAAATAATCAAACAAATCATACATGGGATGCTTTTCCAAGAAGGTTTGATTCAAAAAGTGTGAAGAAACCACGAATACACTATATTTTAAATTTCTGCTATGCCTTGAAATGATACCTGGTACATGTGTTTACACAAGTACGTGCATCGGAAATTTACTGCACTTCCTTTGATCGAGACTTAATATATGCTAACGAAGACGCACTAGTCTGCTGTGAATCTAAATGTAATCAAACGTAATATGGCTGTTTTATTATGCGATTTTAACAATATTGCTAGTAAATCGTGAACCAATGTTGGCGACACTCATCGTAGAGGGAAAATGGAGACTCTTTTTGTCGACAGCACTATCTAAAACAACGTGAAATGTGTTTGAGGCCAGAATACCTCTTTCGTAAATAAATTACTTGGAACGTCCCTTCTGCCATAGCTTTAATGCAACTATAATGCATTCAAGTCGGTGAAAATGTTCTAGTCGCTTTTTCAACTTAGATGAAAATACAAGCGTATAGAAACATGTGCATTACTGTTTTGCTGTGCGATTTTAACAGTTCTGTGAACGATGGGTATATGCGCAAAAGACGAAAATCGGTCTATCTCATCTTCAGTGTACGGAATAGACACGTTCTATTTTACCTGTGCACGCTCAATAAAGATGGCATATTATGTTCACAGCCGACAAGAGAAGCCGAACACATACGACAGATGCCGAACATTTACAATTATCCCAGCGTCGAATACGAATAACTAAAAGTGGAAAATAGTTTTTTTTGCATATTACGTAACATTTATTTATGTTACGAAATAATAGACTGAAAAGGACATGAGAGAGGCGGAAAATTTATTTTCAAAATCGAACGAAGGGAATTAGAAGAATTTCGTTTTCGACTTTGTTGGAGTTCTATGGAATGGTGTTTCTAACGTGCGTGGTACCTTGAAAGTCATCGAATGTCATATTCTGAAAAGTGTGTTATTTTACTAATAGTTCAGTACATTGGACGCACTTTTAATAGTTTCGTAAAAATACTGGATTTCAAACACACGGCAACTCAGTGAAACTCAGTTCGAGCACCAGGCGGACTATTAGCACCTTTAAGGGTATCCGACCCCAAAAAAACTAATTATTTTTTATTTATACCAAACGCTGTTCAGCTCGTACGCATTGTATGTGATGACATTCTGCTCAAATAAAAAAAATTTACACTTCACATTTTTTGAATTATTTGATGTCAAATACAAAATTGTTCAGTTTTGTTGTAGCCGTAATAACAAATAGAAATTAGGTTGTTCAGATGCAAAAATGTACAAAGTAAATTAATCCCATGAGCTACCGCGTGACAAATATGTCATCACGAAATAACAAGACCTATAACATGGAAAAAAAGTTAAATATAAATTAATTGTTGCATATATATATATATATATATATATATATATATAAAATTTTTCATGTATGAACTGTTATTTGGTGATTACATATATGTCAAGTAGTAGCTCACGGCATTATTATATGTTGCACATTTTTTCATATGTACGAAGTTAGGTAGTACTTGCTATTACAGCTGAAAGAAAACAGAAAAATTTAATATTTTACAACAAATTATAAAAAAAAAAGCGTAAATGTTTTTTATTCTACGAAAATATTATCACATATAATAATGCGTACGAGTAAAACAATGTTTGGTAAAATTATAAAATAATTCATTTCTTGGGTCCAACACCCTTAAGAGCCGACCACACTCACTGTTACAGCTTCATTTTCTATCTCTATTCTCGGTTTTCTTTATACTCGGTTATCTCTATACTCGGTTATCTCTATACTCGGTTATCTCTATACTCGGTTATCTCTATACTCAGTTTCCTCTATACTCGGTTTTCTCTGTACTCAGTTGTATCGGCACCTAGACGCTTGTGAGGGTAGACGGCGGCGTCTGGGGCTCGGTGCTCGATGAACATAGCATCGAGGACTAGTTTCGGGTAGGAGGGAGAGGGGATGATGTCTGCTGGAACACGTTGTGTGGCCGTGCCAGACCATCCGCTACTCCCACGCCTGCCTTCTTCACTGGAGAGGTCAGCGTGGCGTCGACAAACGAGTTCTTTGTGGCACCCCCCTCCCTTCAACCCAATCTTACTCATTCTCCCTCACTCTCTCTACTGCTGAGAGACTTCCGGTCGCCGTCGAAGTATAGCTCCCCCACGCAGTCTGCCATGGCGCCCGAACTGGTTTGCAGTGCGTTTGTAATACACACGTTTTTTGAAACAACACCATTTCACGTGAGCACAATCTCTTTTGCACACTAAAAGAAATTAAACTTCAGACTAGGGCGGAATACAACTTTCGACAGATCACGCTTATTGCAAATGTAATTTCGTTGCGCTGACTTTTCTGCAGAAATCAACGGGGAGCCATCGATAAATTAATTCTCCACTGAAACTTGAGGCACGCCGCAGATTCCACTCCGACGGAGCTCAGTTGTCTAGTGATACGTTACCACCCACATAGCACAGGATATTCACCGGATGTCCTAATTATATACGCAATACCTAAAAGTCATCTAAGTCCTGCAGTGGATCTCTAATGTATATCCTCTGGATATCCAGCAGCACATACCAGTCTGTACCACTTACTGGATATCCATTAGATATTACAAAACCACCCATGGCCGTCACTTATGTTCAGTGGCTACATCTAAAGATGTATACAGGAAATCCAAAATATCTATATCACATTTTGGATCTTGGGCGGACATTTGGATATCTTTTGAAGTATTTTGAATGTAACTGCTAATCTTGGATGTCCTTGGGCATCCAGAATGTCCGAGAGTGACATCCTGTCAGATATTCTTTGGATGTCCCTGTGCTATGTAAGCATCTCCCAATACACTGCAGTTTGTTTATGCTGATGAGAATGTATTCTGTTTTAAGACGCGCGGTTCCTGCACAGTACTCGTTCTGCAAGGAGATTCCCAAAACATTTTTTTTTAGCTTCTTTGGTACGGACTCGCACTGAGAATAAAATTTTGTTGGATCAAAGAAAGTTTGTTTGGCACAACCTAATTAAATGTTTGTGTAGGGACGATAAAATATTTTGTTGATGAAACCAAATTATTTTCTTGCTCTTATTCGGTTGCGCCAAAACGGTGAGATTTGGTTGACGCAACTAAAGATTTGTTTGGCTCCACGTGCATTAAACAGTTTCAGTTAGTATATATACATAGCCTGACCGAAATTCGAACCTAAATAGTTCCCGCCAAAGCGCTACGCTCTAGTAACCTCAGCTAACTTTACTGCAGAGCCTGCACGAACGTTTTTAATTACATACATTTCAAATACTGCAGGACGAATCGTGTAAATAAATATTTCAAGTTTTACAATTTTACTTTTTAGTTTCCTGTTGAACTTGTTTTTTTTTATTAGGACTTCTATACGATTATTAAGTATCATTAAATGTACTGACAAGCATTGCCACTATCCTAATTGTCAAAATTACAAACTCTCAAGCTGTATTTTAGAACGGAGGCAATCAAATGAGTGGCCAAACAAATATACACATAGTTGGTTCAACAAAATGTTTTCTTGACAGTCTATTTTTTTTTTTTGGCCCAGCACAGAGATTTTGTTTGTTCCAGCGTATATTTTGTTAGACGAACAAAATTAATTTTGTTGCTTTTTTCAGTTTTTTTTGCTCAGGAAAATATTTTGTTGGGGAAAGTAAATATATTTTTTGCCCTATACGAACAAATATTTTGTTAGTTGGAACAAACCTTTCTTTAGTGTTCACATGATAGTAATAGTAATTTAACATGCAAGCACTGATTAATTACTTCTGGGTTAGGCAATTACACGAAAACAACGGACGCCTATTATGGCTTCTCTCAAACAAGGATGCATTAGCAAAGATATTATTAGCGTGTACGTAGAATCTTTAGGCCAAACCCGCACACAGATGTATGTAACTACAAAACTGTTAAAATTATCACTCATAATAATTCATTTTAAATTAAGCAGATGTCTCTTTCATTTGGAAGGTGACAGTGGGAATTTTTAATTTGATATGCGCGTACAATGGAAATATAATATTGGAAGGTAGCAACCTACTGTATGTATGTAATTAATTAAGTGAGTATTTTTGTCTGGTGTGTAAATTATTTTGGATGTCCAGCCTGTCCTTGAATTAACGAGACCTTAATTAAAAAAGAGCTCCTGTTTTGTATCTTTAACGCTGTACCGCGAACATCGTTTTAATTATACACACTCGGCAGTATTTACGTTTGGAAAGTTAATTAAAATCTCTTTTCATTAATAAAGTGCTTGCATCTCTCCAAAAACCGATTGGTGTCACGTAAAAAATAAATTAGTTAACACTGGCAAAGAATTCACTTTGTCAACGAAATGAGACGTAATTAAGGAGTAGCGTTATTTTGCAGATGTAATATGAGACTAGGCATTCTCAGTCGCCCCGCGACAATCTACGCTGGTTCAACTCTTGGAGGTAACAAATGAAGATAGCGTTGTTGAAAACAGACGCAGTGTACGCTTTCGGTAATTGAAATTTTTTCGTTATATTTCTTACATTACCGTAGCTTTGTCGTGCATGTAACATACACCTTCAAAGCGGTCACAGAGTTGCATACTGATAAATTGCCAACCACGAAGTCAATACTAACACATACAAACTAATGGTAAGAGATATGGAACTAACATATAAATACACTGTGCAAAATTGATTTAACTAACTCCGATTTTTTTTCGTACATTATCTAACGTACACTGAGAGATTAAAACGGGGTTTTCTGTGCGACTTTTCGAGAAAAAAAAAACTTGGCAGTATAATTTTACAGATACCACTGGATTTAAGTAGGGCCTATATGATAAAAATGTTTACAAAAACGGCGACAAACTAATATTAGATTATAATAAATATAACCAAATGTTCTACTTGTATTTTAACGATATTAATAAATGTAGATCACAGTACCATTTACTTAGCTTAATATTTGCTTTCAGCACTCACTGAAGTCACAAAAGCCAAGCACTAGAAGCCAATTCGTACGTATTATTATTGGCATCTAGATTCCTGCTGTGCATACGGCTGTAGGTATCTATTTTCACAAGCAAAATGTAAGTAGTTTACAATAGGTCAGGTAAAGGTTATTTTTACTTAAAAATTATATCGGGAAAAATATTTAATTCGTGATTTAGTTCACAAATAAAAGCAAACAGATAGAACAAAGTACAAATTTATTCAATTTCAAATTCAGTGGTAGTTGAAAAAATATACATTTTATTGCATCTAACTTACGTTTGTACTGCAAATGGTTTCAAACGGCTAACAGAAACGTAGAATAAGGCACTTAAACAAGTCACTTCACTCCCGTACTGACATAATAATTTCATAATGGAAAGTTTTATTAATTCAAATTAGTTAAACGCAGTCTCATATGCAGTGAAATGCCTTGCCTCAGTTCTTTACTGGTCGTCTGAATATTATATTAATTATTCCTAATTTCTCAAACTTGGGTTGAATTATTTCACAACAAGCTTATCTATGTTACAATTAGAATTCTGGATTTATGAGAAATTACTATCAGTGTAAATGCAAAAAAATATTTCTCCTTTATGCCAATAAGTTTTTTCACAAAAAAAACAGCAAGTATCACAATATACTCAAGCCAAAGATTCACTACTCTCGAGAATGCTAAATATACGAATATATTTTAACTCTATTTTTGTTCGTAATTCTCCACGACAGGCAATCTTTGGCAGGGACTTGTAATGTAAATGAGGGAACATCTAGACAGAATGGGATATCCGAAAAAAAATATAACTTGCACGGTACTGCTTCAATGACTAAACAGAAGCCTCAGTAGAATGTCACTATCTGTAATCCCATAAAACCACAATGAAAAATATGAGCGTTAAAATATTTGTGTGAAACGGAACCTTTTTTTTTTTCTTTGGCAGGAATTATATACATTCATTGGCATAAACATGTGCGCACCAATAATTAAAACACAATCTNTGCACGGTACTGCTTCAATGACTAAACAGAAGCCTCAGTAGAATGTCACTATCTGTAATCCCATAAAACCACAATAAAAATTTGAGCGTTAAAATATTTGTGTGAAACGGAACCTTTTTTTTTTCTTTGGCAGGAATTATATACATTCATTGGCATAAACATGTGCGCACCAATAATTAAAACACAATCTTTCTAACTTGGTGATGCAGATAAAAATAAATGAATGATTGTAATACCACTGCAACACGACAAGGGGCCGTTTAGTATTTCGTCAGGTTTCCTCGTGCCAGGATACATGTATATCAGAAAAAATAAGAATATTGCCATATTTGATCCTGAAGAAGATTTGTCCTCATTTGCTACACATTATGCCCCAATTAAGGAGCACCCCGACATAGAAGACGCTGGCGTCCGATCTAGTTCCGCGAATGTTCGATGGGCGACAAATCAGGTGAGCTGGCACGCCACGGAAGTGTTGAAACACGACGTAAACACTCCTGGGGAAAAATAACTGTGTGCGGGTGGTAAGCGTTATCTTACTGGAAAGTGGCTCCTGGGCACTCAGCCAGGAAAGGTACCACGTGAGGCGGCAGCATGTCATCAGCTTACCGCTGTGCATCCAGTGACCACTGCCAGTGGCAAGCGGTGATCATATGCCATCGCGCCAGTAGTAGGGGACGTGTGCCGCTGTAAAGTGAGGCAGGAGTGGTAGCGCTCACTTCCGGTCTTCCAAACTCTGGTTCGGTGCTCATCTGTTCGCAAAGAAAAGCGTGATTCGTTACTAAAGACCGCGGATCTTCAACCTGGGGGGGGGGAGGGCAATCCACCCCTGATGATACGTAATAAACTGCAATAAAAAATTCAAAACTAATTACAGTGTTAATGCAATACTAACCTCGCAATAGATTTGTGCATATGTGTATATATTTTTAACCATTTCAGACCTACTTTAATTTACGGCTTCAAATGTAAACAAATAAATTATGATGCGTGCTGTAGTCGGCACAACAGTTGTTTCGATATCACAGCCAATGAGCCGGAAATTATATGCTCGGCTTCAGTTATATGAACCAATTATGAGCTAGACCAGTAAGGCGGTTTCTGAATCATTTACCCACAGGTAAGATCATTGGCTATCGAGCATTACTGGGTGCAGTATTAATCCAAAAATTACTAACATAAGCGTAATGTACACAATTGTGTAGACTGGGTCTGAATGGGTTGAATAAACAAACTATTGCGAAGCACATACATTTTTTGGAGGGAGGAGACTCATACAACTGTGTATAAGAGTGCCACAGGCCTCGAAAGATTGAGAACCCTTTGCTAAAGACAATGAGAGGTTAGACTGTAGCATTCCACTTTGATCTCCGTTGATACCGATGTAAACGAAGGATATCATATTGAGTTGTTAATGTCAGAGTACATGCAGGTTGTCCAGATCGCAAATCTTCATGCGCTAGGCGCCTCGAAATGCTTTTGGTAAAGATGCGGTACTCTGGTGAAGCTGCCGCACGTCTCTGGATGCTGGACAAGGAAATCGCTGGTTCTGTTTCTGCCTGTCTGAAAATAAAATGGTCCTCACTCCTAATAGTATGCCGGGGTCGTCAATAACTATACCGCGGTGTGTGGTTTTCTGCACGTGCGCGTTGTCTCCAGCAGAAGATGATTGTAAAGACCGGAAGGATCAAATGACGGGCAGATCGGCACACATTCCTTTCTGACCCTCACTTCCGCTTCGTGCGGTTTCTCGGGAAGCCCGTTGTAGCTATTGGGTTACTATAGTGCGAGAACAAGCGAGGTAGCGTAAATGAAATTACATAACCACAGAATGTGCTGTATTTATTATTAGTCACCTGGAGTATTACATAACAGTGTTCCGCGCAATACCGAACTTGTCTGTACGACTTATTGCCAACTACCTGCTGCGGTTCTGGGCTCGGCACACCAGAACTCCTCTCGCCCCAGGCAGGACTAACCAGTTCGCTCCCTTCGCTGATATATTAGTGTTAATTATTTTAGGTTTTGAAACACCTACTCTAAATAACTCATCAATTAGCACTGATCAAGTATCCCAGTATTATTAAATTAATTATTATCACCATTATTACTAAATGTAGACGCTGATAGGCACGGAGAAAATATATCGCACTGGCTATGTGAACAAATTTTCAACGGTAACACAAAAGTTATACATTATAAAATACGCTGCTGTATTAGATAAATCAGAAAAAGGACAAAAATGTGCCGTTTTAAAACAGGGACCTTGATCTTAATCATTTGAAAAAATCTGGTAGAAACAAAATCCAACTACTTAGTTCATTTAATCATTCACGTGGGTTCCCGCCTGCAGGCATGGTCAGACTAGATGGAAGGAGGCTGGTGCTAATAACGGATTCCCAAACCAGGGCCAGCCCGAAGAATGAGTGAGAAGAAGGATGGAATAGGAGAGGTGCAGCGAGAGAATAAAATCAGGGGATGGAACGGAAGCAGTCCGGGAAAACCCACACAGCAGGCGAGTGCTCGTCAAGCTGCCTACATGAAGCCCGATCTCGCCGGGGACCTGGGCGCTTGGAGGCTAGCGTCTAGCTGATGGAGTCAAACGAAATTTGGGCAGACAAAATTAAAATATAATAGTTTTCTANAATATCGCACTGGCTATGTGAACAAATTTTCAACGGTAACACAAAAGTTATACATTATAAAATACGCTGCTGTATTAGATAAATCAGAAAAAGGACAAAAATGTGCCGTTTTAAAACAGGGACCTTGATCTTAATCATTTGAAAAAATCTGGCAGAAACAAAATCCAACTACTTAGTTCATTTAATCATTCACGTGGGTTCCCGCCTGCAGGCATGGTCAGACTAGATGAAAGCAGGCTGGTGCTAATAACGGATTCCCAAACCAGGGCCAGCCCGAAGAATGAGCGAGAAGAGGGATGGAATAGGAGAGGTGCAGCGAGAGAATAAAATCAGGGGATGGAACGGAAGCAGTCCGGGAAAACCCACACAGCAGGCAAGTGCTCGTCAAGCTGCCTACATGAAGCCCGATCTCGCCGGGGACCTGAGCGCTTGGAGGCTAGCGTCTAGCTGATGGAGTCAAACGAAATTTGGGCAGACAAAATTAAAATATAATAGTTTTCTAAATGCCTATAAATTAACAAATAAAATGGATATCATTCGGCTATCGTCAATTTTATTAACATCGTTTACAAGCGAGGCGAACGTGGAAGTGGAAGTTACTAAAATGTATTTATTTAGTAAAACTGTCTAATATTTAATGTCACAAAAAAACCAAACATGTTATCTTAAATTTAAGTAACATTTTGAAGTAGCGCACGACTTGGTACTAAAACATGTTGAAAATTATAATAAATATTTCAAAATACCTGCCATAAATTAACTTTCCTGTATTACAACATTTAAATATTTATCTCATTTTAATGAATTAATTTTTCAAATATTCCATTACGAATTACTGTTGTAACACACGCATTTCGAACTATAATAATGAGTAATTATTAACACGTAATGTTTATGTCTAAAGGCTCAATACTATTATTTTTTCACATTATTTATTTTATTTTGTGGCAAGAATGATCTATTTGTTTTGAAACACAGTCCATAGTGTTTATTTTGTTTTAACAGTATTTTTATTTCGTCTTTCTATTTTCACGTTGTGTACGTGTACTTACCAGGCCATACGACACAATGTATTTTGAACGTTGGGGAAGTTTTAAAGGGCAGTTCAAATCAATTTAAATTGTAACCCTCGTGATTGGCCAGTGTTTATAGAACATTCTAAAGTTAAGTTTTCAAAGAAGAAGACGGACATCATGTTACGTGACGTCAGGCAGCCAGCCCGGGTGGGCTGTGCACAAGGTATTAAATTTAGGTATTTTATTAGCGAAGTCCGAGTTCGCACCCCTCAAATAACAGGCCGTCTACTAGAGACGAAGACGCGAGGTGTTTAAAACAATAAGTAGGCCTGTATTAGCTCCCTCCGCGTAGCTTTCAGAGAGGTTAGCTAGAANCAGTCCATAGTGTTTATTTTGTTTTAACAGTATTTTTATTTCGTCTTTCTATTTTCACGTTGTGTACGTGTACTTGCCAGGCCATACGACACAATGTATTTTGAACGTTGGGGAAGTTTTAAAAGGCAGTTCAAATCAATTTAAATTGTAACCCTCGTGATTGGCCAGTGTTTATAGAACATTCTAAAGTTAAGTTTTCAAAGAAGAAGACGGACATCATGTTACGTGACGTCAGGCAGCCAGCCCGGGTGGGCTGTGCACAAGGTATTAAATTTAGGTATTTTATTAGCGAAGTCCGAGTTCGCACCCCTCAAATAACAGGCCGTCTACTAGAGACGAAGACGCGAGGTGTTTGAAACAATAAGTAGGCCTGTATTAGCTCCCTCCGCGTAGCTTTCAGAGAGGTTAGCTAGAACTCGTGAGACGTCCGTTAAGGTGCCATTGAACTGTATGTTAGCACCGTAAGCCGTGTGCTTACATATAGGGAAGACGTCACCTAGGGCTGCTGCGCATCCCGAGAGATGCCCCGTCGGCGTACCTGATCGTCGGGAACTTCAAGATCATGGAAATTCTATGTTTGACATTAATTCCAGCTAAGAAATTATAAATAATGTTTTTTCACCTAACACCGTTAATTCAACCTTCTAGAATATTTTCACGACGCCATGTTGTTTTTCATGCTTATACGACTTTTCCGACATTTTACTACGTCAAACCTGAACTGAACCCTTGCTCTGACGCTAGCTGATTGCAAATGTCTGATTTTAATTAATTATTTCTGAAGGAAAACTAAAGAACTTTGGGGTAACTTTTAAGCATTTTCAAGCATTTCAATTCTTAAACATCACGACGGCACTAGTGTTTCAAAGACCACTACCCGAAGCAGAGATATTTCAATTATATGGTTAATATTTTCGGAGCCACAAATAATTTGCTAATTGTATTGCCATCTGGATGAATTATTTTGTTTTACTGGTAAAAATGTCAAGTTGTCCAGACCTCAATTAAATTTCCAGTTATTTTTCAAACACAGTCGCCCATTGTTATTATTTCATAGTAGTAGCAAGATTTTCTCCTGGTGTTCCTGTTTGTGTATGTATTTATTCTGTCCCCAAGTATTTTTACTACCAGATTGATGTGTTTCTGGGTGTACAAATGGTATACTTTATTTCATATTGGTAAGATAAAGTGTGTGTGTGTGTGTGTATACCTATTTACAGTATGGACGGGGCCGGGCAAAAGTAACTTGTCAGCCTACCTTCAGACGTCCATAAGGGGATTATAATTTACATTTCTCACACTGTTTTGTGTTATCAAGGAGTTAAAGGGGCAATAATTCCTATTTTCAATAAGCACACCAATTCAGAACTCAATTTGAACGATCGTTCATGCGCAGCTAGGGTTTGTACTCTACCCAGAAAGTTTGTTACAGTTACTGCAGCTGTCGCAACGTCATTCTCACATACACAGAGGTGCACAGAACCCGTTTCTCCCTCAGTTTATTATTATTATGCACTACGTTAAGTGTATCCCATTTTTGTATGCTGTTGTGTGTCGTGAGTACGAGGAAGTCGTCTAGCCGTTATACGTCCTTACGTTTCATTACGTTTTACACGTTACGTTACATTGACTGGCGTTACATTACATTTAACGATTTAACGTTTAGCACGTCACATTGACTGGCGTGCCAAGTGGGGCCACGAGAGGAAAAAGTCGTCTATTTCGTTGTTCAGTTACGCGAATATTTCATGAGTAGGAGACAGCACACTCCATATAATCTCAGGCGTACCACCCCTATCTATTACAAAACTTTAGAGTACGTAACCGAGATGGAAGAAACAACTGAAGTAACACGCTTGGTAGAGGGCACGGGCAATGCTACCAACGCAGAGGAGAGACAAACACAGGAGATAGTCGCTACACCTGCACCGCTAACTGAAACACCAGTGGCTAACCCAGGGGCCACAAGACAAGAAATGTATGCTACAAATGTCTGTATTGCTGCAAAACCAGGCCGGAAAATTTGAGGATAAGCTACAAAACCAGGCAGCGGAGAATACGGCGCAATTAGCGGAGAACAGGGCGCATTTGGCTGAGAAGTTAGACGGAAAGCCGCAGGAGCAGGCCAGGGGGTTAACCCAGAACATGCAAACACAGTTTCAGGAACAGGGCAGCCAAACTCAACAGCAAATTACACAGCTGGCAAGCCGCTTAACTGCCAAACAGTTTCTGGTACAGGAGGGGGTGGATGCTGTACGCAGAGAGGTAGCAGCTGACAGGGAAGAGCTCGAGCACTGCACACTGCAAGTGAGCGCCGTGTGAACAGCGAGTACACTTGACAGAGACGAGACCGGACTCCGCAACTGACCCTGCACAAGTCGATGAGCTTGTAACGAGCCAGCTGGATTCGTTCGATCGCCACGTGGAGCACAGATTTGAGCAGGTGGGAAAAAAGCTGCCAGTGTCGAGCGAACTGGAGTAACTAGACGCATTGCTAAAGCAGCTTGGAAAGATCATCCAGTTAGGGCAGGTCGTTGTAGGCATGCAGAACATGCAGATCGCTGTCAGTGCTACAGCAAGGGAGGAAATACCACCAGCTAGCACCACTACCACTTCGCCTACTGTTACACCGAGGCCAGATGCAGGTGCAGTAAACACAGTAACAACGCTGACCAACCAACAGAATGCTCCCATTAGTACCCTGCTGCACCAAACTCTGCGCCGAGCAGTTACCCAGGTTTGAAGGATAGCTCGAAGAAAACTCAGTCAAATTCCTTATGAAATTCGAGGAGTATGATACCCTATTCGGCCTATCAGACAGCGATATGCTGCCCATCTGCATGCCGAACGCTTTTTCCAAAGGAAAGCGGAAAGCCTAGAGACGCACATTTCAAAGGTATGCGTTAAGTCACGCCACCTCACTCCGCCTATCAGCGATGACGAGTTTGTTGCTATGGTGCTGCACCAGCTACCCACAGGCACCAGACGCACTGGGCCGGCAGGCAGGATTGCGATCTTGTGACGTTCAGGTACCGACTGTTAGCCTTCGACCAGATAGACCGTCTGCAGAGGCAGCAAACGAACCGCGAGGGCGGAAAAACCAGTGCAGAGTGAGCGAACGCCACCTCTATTCCCAGGCAACCGGTTACAGAACTACAAAGGTGCTCACAAACAAGACCAGAACCCCAGAGTTAACACTTACGAAGTGGAGTTTTTCGAGCTCTACCAATTGCAAAACCAGGACCGTATACGGGACAGCTAGCATTCATACCGTGGGAGGAATACTGTAGACTCCGGTAGACGATCTAGGCGAGGACGGCACTAAAGAGGGGCGAGAGAGGAGGAGAATGACCACGACGGTGAACGTTCTGACGAAGGTTGCGGACGCAGAACAAATCACCCGCCAGATGCGCAACAACCCACACACCTCCTGCTCAACCCGGACCGAGCCAGCATGGCCACCAAGGGACTCAAGTTTTAAGCAACCAGGAACCGAATACTTCCCACAGTCAAGGGCAGCGACCCAACCCAGCTAATGAAAGTGACGGAGGAAAACAGAACTTGCAAATGCAGTTTAACCAAGGAACTGCAGGTTACGTGGTACACCCCAAGAGGTGGGTATTTTGCAAATCAAGCCCCACTTGACCCGCGCACACCTGTTTTCGTGCCCACGCCGCCGGGAATTGAATGGGTAAATACCAATGCGGCAGTTTCCGGCAACACACGTGACCGGAAGTTAAACTAATCAGGGTCAGTGAAGAAGGGGCCCGATCGCTGACCTGTAAACCAGTTTTTGCCACCACGTGGTACGTAATTTCACCAGCTGTAGCCGTAGAAATTTGGCACGAGCCTACCGAGTTGACAGAGATAATAGTCAACACTGTCCTATTAAGGGAAGACGAAGACGAGCGTCGCCGTTTCCTGCACGTGGAGACCCGCGTGACCTTTCAAGTACAGCTCCGAGAAGGCACTGTTGCCTGACATAAAACACGCTTCATTTGTAAATGATAATTAAATAGGTCTTGTTTTCTCGTGTCAGTTGTAAATTGCTATGTCCGAGGATATGCTGATATTTGTATATACTATATAGATTTGCAAGAACTATGATCGTTGGAGAGTAAACCCTTAAAAGGGAGTATTTGAAAACACGTTTTCCTGGAAAGTTAATTGCATGTGTCACAGTGTTTGTTGGAAATTCAGCTACGTTTTAATAGTCACACCGCATCAGAATTTTGGCGGTGCTATCTTAAATTTAAGTAATATTTTAAAGCAGTGCACGACTTGGTAAAAAAAGTTTATAAAATTATAATAAATATTTCAAAATATCTGCCATAATTTAACTTCCCTACATTACAACCTTTAAATATTTATAGCAATTTAATTAATCAATTTATTAATTATTCCATTATCAATTACTGCGTATCCGTTCCAGAATCATTAAAATTGGAATAATTACGGTGAACGCTATTAACATTATAATTTGCTCAATGTAATGAAACTAATCGCATTTATAACACGCGAATTGTTTCAGTTTGCCGTTTTAACCTTTTAACCACGTAGACAAAAAAAAATTACGCCACGCAACGATTCTCATTCCCTTTTCACGATTATTTTGTCCTGCATTTACAAATTAACTGTTAAACAACTGAGAATTTATCAAATAATTAACACGAAACAAGCCGATTTCTCGACACGACGCGATGGTTTATATCGTTAACATCTAGAATCAAAACGCAAATTTTAAGTTGCCAATTTTTACGTGTTAATTAGATTAAATAAATTTTATGCTAATATTTTTTTTTCAGGCGTCAGTGCTTAGAATGTTTTCACTAATTAGGTTTTGTTGTTGAAAGCGTATTTTCATTTCTGCATAAATATAATAAAATTTACTTATATACAGCCAGCTGTATTTAAAATATTTAAAATGGAATCGATAACAGTATCATGTCTTGAACCTATGTGAGTTGTGATCTTTTCCATGACGAGGTCTATAGCTAGATGGTATTAGGTACTTTCGGGATTTTTTTTTTATTAAAAATACAAACATGCCAGGAAAAACCACAAATAATCCAA
Source organism: Clitarchus hookeri (assembly GCA_002778355.1). Taxonomy (NCBI): domain Eukaryota; kingdom Metazoa; phylum Arthropoda; class Insecta; order Phasmatodea; family Phasmatidae; genus Clitarchus; species Clitarchus hookeri. The sequence goes on from NQII01005495.1 coordinate 99,250, forward strand.
TATTTCGGGGGTAGGTTTCCCTTAATATCTAACTACCAACAGAAAAATAAATAAATATGTGTCGACAAATTAAAACATTGCTCTTTGAATACGACCATAACCCTTTCCGTTCCGAATTAATTTACAAAGCCAAGCGTTGCACGCACATTTTTCTTTTTAGTGCGTGTTGTACTTGCCACGAGTGCGCTTATCGCAACCAGTGAACAACGTGCTACGTGCTAGGTGTGAAAGGGGTGTCCACGGTAAAATACGCACTTTCGAAATCAACTTTTGAAAAATGTCACTGCCCCAACCTGCGTACATTTTCACAGGCACACTGAACGACGGAAGGGAAGTAGTTCCATGTGTTAACGATAAATTATCAATGATAAGTAAACATTTGTGAAAACTAAAATATACACTTTAATTTTTGTTTTTTTTAATACATTGCACCACCTCGTTAGATATCAGCTGTTCGCGGTAAACTGGACAGTTTTGAAAGCCCTGATTAAGATTTACGTGTATGAACATTTTATATTCTTCCGCCATATGTAAAATTAACATTACTGTGGCCTGATCACTTCATTCATGCGTGGGTCAAGTGAAACTGTGAAATTATATAAAAGTAAGTATAAGTAGTAGGAAAATGACTTATCTGTGGCATTCTGGGGGCTGAGGATAGGAGGACAGGCTGACGGACATCTTGGATGGCATCATGCTGCAATCCCGTGCTTTGTCATTCCTTGTCAACGTCCGCCATCTTGGATTTCCCCTCATGCTCTGTCATTCATGACATATGGCGACCATGTTAGATGTCCTCACTTCATGCTCTTGCATTGTGTGGGGGATTTTCTCAGAGTCTTCCTGATCTCCTTTATTTTCTCACGCTCTCTCATTCCTTCTTACCGGATGTCTTCACTTCACACTATTACATTCCATGTTGAGGATTTTCTCCATTCTATCCCTCCCAGCTCCCTACCAGAAAACCAGGTTCTATCCTGGGGGTTGTCTCAGTGTTATCCTGGTATCCTTTCTACCTCTCATCCATTCTCGATGTCCCCACTTCATGCTCTTGCATTCTGTGAGGGGCGGGTTTTCTCCATGCTATCCTCCCAGGTCCTCACCAGGACGCCATGTTATCCCTCCCAGGTTCTCGCCAGGATGCCAGGCTATCCCTCCCGGGTCCCCACCATGACGGCAGAATTTTGTCCATGCTATCCCTCCCGACTCCCTGCCAGGACACTAGGTTATCCCTCCCAGGTCTCCATCAGGAAGCCAGGGTTTTCTCCGTGCTATCCCTCCCAAGTCCCCACAAGAACGCCAGGGTTTTCTCATTTCTTCCTACTGGATGTCTCCACTTCATGCTCTTGCATTTCATTTGGGGGTTTCTCAGAGTCCTACCAGATGTCCCCACTTCATGCTCTTGCATTCCGAGTGTGGGGTTTTCTCAGAGTCCTCCCAATCCTCTTTATTTTCTCTCACTCTCTCTTCATAACATAGGCATCACCCCCGACAGCCAAAAGGACCGCTTGGTCAAGAATACCTTAACCGCGCACTTATAAGCATGGTTGTCTATAATTTCCGAACTGTGTAAGTTATAGGCACCAAATTCATAACATAGGCATCACCCCCGACAACGAAAAGGACCGCAGGGTCAAGTATGTCCTAAGCCCACTTATAAACATAGTTGGCAGTAATTTCCGAACCATTTGAGATACAACCATCATATTCATAACATAGGTATCACCCTCCGGTAAGGAAAGGGAGCGCAAGGTCTAGTAAGGCTTAAGCCCTCTTATAACCATAGTTGGATGTTATTTCCGAACTGTTTAAGATACAGCCACCAAATTGATAACATAGGTATCATCCTCCACGACGAAAAGAGAATTAATATGTTTATATACTGTCAAGTCTAGAAGTCAGGTCCCTACCGATGGCTGCTTCAGCAATACACTCAGATGCACTCGCCATCTTCGTTTCTCCAGTCGACCGCTAGAGTGCACGAACATCGTCTGCTAGTTTCGCACTAATTCAGACATCTATGCTAAGGGCGAAGGGGGAAAAAACCTATATTTTGTTTCGAAAACAGTCAATTCGCTCACTCTGCTTCTCAACTCTGTCATAGTATTTTTTTTTTTTTGTTAGCTCGATGCTCGCACATTATGCTGGTAATTGTTTTTCCTAGTGATGGAGCTGAACCTAATATTAGCGTGGGTTAAGATAAATGAATAACATATAAATTATGTATACACTTAGCCTTTATTTTACAGATCTGATAAGAATATATTATACTACTTGATACACGCTCTACAAATTCTTCATTCGAGCGAAACATTTATGATGACTGTATTTGCCAGTGATGAGGCAGACATCATCACAGCATTTCGAAGAGAGGTGGCGCACATTGACGGATTTCATGCAGCTGATGGTATTTCCCGTCCGCCTCATCGCTGGCAACGAACCGTGTACAACCTCGGAGTCCACTTTTGAAGGATGTTAAACAGCCTGTACACGAATGATACATACCCGTTCAAACAAGTTGACGCAGGTACCGCCACTGTCGAGGACATGGTGGCTTATCTGGTCAGAGTTAATGTCCTCCAGGCACCGACTAAAAAGTGCTTGGAGGTTGCGGGTATTATAATGAGGTAGACTATCACTGTTGTATTTTGAAGTACGAATATATTGTCTCGTATATATTCACAAATACACAACATCAAAACTTTCGAGGTGCGGTACTGTCATAATTTGTTTACTCGTATTCACGGGGCGAATTCGTGGTTGAGTGGGGCTTCTTTGGACGACGAATTCTATACTTAACTCAGCGGTGAGTGTGGGTAGGCTGTCATCTGGGAATGAGTTCCAGCGAAGTGGTAGGCCGTGGAAGCCGGCCCGCCGGTGCTGATTCTGCCTGGGTTCACGAATTTCGTAAGATAACAGGCAATCTGGTTGCCAGGAATGATGCGTCCTTGAGCTCAAGACAGGTTGTTTTTTACTGATGTGCACAGTATGTGCAATCATTCGCATTTCATTAAAGCTTGGGCATACAGATATGAATATTATTATTGTTACTGGTAGTGATACAATTACAGATGAAGTAGGCAAATAAATATATACATATTGTCAATGTACCAATTGCATTTTACGCCGTAAAAAAACGCAATACTTTCATTTGCCGTGGACAGGTTTTGTCAAATGTAATAGATACCTAAGTATTAAAAGAAAAATTTACAGCTTTAGTTACAAAACCCTTTATCTACAAGCACTTCATAATGTGAAACGTGAATAGACACGCAAAAACTTTGTAGGGTTAATTCCGTCTACAAACACGGTCTCAAATTCGTTGTAATGTTGGTATATAAGCATGTTATATATGCAAATACATAAGCAGTTTAAAAAAAAAATTTTAAACAGCATTAAATTTTAATTTCCAAAATAATAACTAATTGTGCTTAATTCATAATGGCTGTACTAAAGGCGAGCCATGGCAAATGTCATCTGTAACAGAGTCTTTATTATTTCCCGTTCTCTGCTGTTAATAACTTTGCTGCGTCTCTGCGAGTTACCATTCCCTTCCATCTTCAGTCACATGCATTATCTGCTATACCAATGTTTTTCGAACAGTCACTACACGGCTGTCGGCAGCGCGGGCATCCCCTTTCCTCGTTATTTTTCCCCCTTTCTCTAAGGACCGCGCTTTCACGCGCTGAGACTTCTCTTGATAAATGCCGGCCACTATACGGCCTACACACACGTCGTGTTTAATAGCACTTTTGGCGCAACTGGCGTATGCGCTCTACTTGACGTACCCCGAACTGTCACTGGGCTTCCCTCGTGAGCTTTCACGGTGCAAACGAGCACTAATGTAAATCACGACCCGGCGTACAACGTTTGTCGGCGCTCTCGTCACCAGGGTCGCTGAGGGAGGGGAATTTAGGGGCGGCACGCGTAAACAAAGTTAGTAGTACCCGTCTCTCCCCAACCCTGTGCAAACACGACGCGGAGTCGAATTCCGTGGAGGGGGCTGGGGCGCGTAGTGGCACGCTTGCCCGACGAACAGAAACGGGGATTGGCGTACCGGTCGCTCGGAAGGACAAACACCACAACACGCGCATCTCCCTCTGATTCACAATGCACGCGGCTGCATCGCGGAAGAGGTCACGTGGCCTCGCCGGGCGATAGACGAAGGGGGTGGGGAGGGAGGTGGTGTCTAACCGAGTTTCTCACGCATCGTGACGTGGCGCGGTTAGCCTGCCCACCCATATCATTACGTGGAGGTGGCAGCCAAAGAAGAATTTGTATTAAAATATTACGCTCGTATGCGTCATATATGTACGATTATACGTTTATAAAACATTAAATTATTGTATACATCAGTTCGTCTACTTCACTTCGAGTTTGGTCCACTGTGGACCGCGAGAAACAGTTGATTTGCTGGTCAGTCTTTTATTTTCCTCACAAAATTTCTTCATTCTTTCGCTCTGGTTCTTTCTTCTTTCATCTGGCCAGGCGTTCTTGGTCTTTTTATTTTCTTTTTCATGGAACCCCCTTTTGATTCGCCAACTTTCCTTCTAAACACCTCCTTATCCCCCTTATCGACTCCAACTTCTTTCGAGTATTTTCTTGTTTCTTCCACCTTTTGTGTGGTCACTCATTAGTTTGGTGTAATTGAAGATTTTCTTTGTCAATCTACAGTCACTCATTCTAAAGTGGCGCCCATAAAATTTTAGTCTTCTCTTGTGTATTGCGTCTGTATTCTTCTCCGCCTTTTCATAAAGGTCTTCATTTTTCTTCTTCCTCCATGAACCATCTTCTCTTTTTTTCGGTTCCAAGGATCTTCCTTAAGATTCTCCTCTATTTATTCTCTAGTTCTTCCATTTCCCCTTTCTTGTTCAGTATCAGGCATTCTGAACTATGAAGCCCTCCCGGCCCTATAACTGTGATGGAGTGTCAAATTTTTGCACTTTACGAGATCACTCTCTTGTTATAACTATTCTGTACTAATCTATATACTAATTCCATCTTTCTGGCTCGGCTTTTGTTTGCTTCTTTATCAGACCCATTCGGTTTGACCGATTCATTACAAATGCAAAATTGCTTTTATTTTAAAAATTATTGGTTGTTACTGAAGAGTGATCTCTTCTTATAAAATGAAGTGTCCCGACTAACTGACTCACGCATCAACGCATAGCTCAAACCACTGGACGCAAAAGCATGAAAATGCAAGGATGGTTTCTCCTTAGAGTGCAGCCATCCATTCGAAATTTGACCCCCCAGTTTGTGAAAAGGAATAGAATGTGTTTTCGAGGACTCCTTAATAGCTTATTTACCCCGGTGAAATATCATTATTCTCTTTGCTTCAAAAGGTTGCCTATACAAATGCTTAAAAGTTAATTTCTATTTTTTTTTTTTAATCCAAGTCCTTGGAGGGCGATACCTGGTAAGATATGTTTCTAGGACTCGTTTATATTCAGCAACTAGATGAAATATTTTTATTTTCTTTGCTTTAAAAGGTTTACTTTTACCAAAAAATTGATTTCAGTTTGTTTTTTCAGAATTCAAATCACTAAGAAGATGAACAATTTCTAATATTTTTTCGATATATTACCTATGTATGCACATTATATCGTTTCAATGTCTGCAACCTTCAAACCAACACGGTTTTCAAAGACTCATCGAACGATAAATGTATGAATAAAATGAAACATGTCTCTTACTAAGAAAAAGTTTCACGGTCGCAGAAAACAGCTGGCTAAATTGAGCAAGATCAATAACTAAGTGGCTTATTTTCGTACATTGCATGGTCATTGAAATAAATCGCGTTTTTTCCACGTGAGGTTCTATATAAGCTCGCTTTTAAATAACATTTTGTACCATGGTTAATAATCTAATATATCATTTTCGATGAAGAGTGAATTGGGAAATGGATTGTAATAACTTAACAGAATACTCTGTCGCTGCTACTCTCAAACCAGATTACAGAACTGTCCAGTGATAGCAACAGAACACTCTGTTATGTTATTAGAAATATAACTGAAGTGAGAACAATCCAAATATGGTTGAACGTGTTCTGTTTGGAGGTACTATCTGTTTCGTATTAATAACGCAGTACTCTGCTGTAGCAACCATGTGTGCACAGTAGCGAATACAATCACAGACAGAAATACAACCAACAGTTCTGTTGGCATTACTATCTATGTTTACAATATTTACATGGCACTTGCAACGCACCAGATGGCTGTCCATTGTGTTACAGTATACAACAAAATTTTTTTCTCAGCTCAGCCACAGCAAAACCAATACAATTCCTACTTCTCTGGAAAATTACGATATTCATCGACGATTTTTCGTTTGCTACCACTCTGTTTTGAGAGAAGTATAGTTTCTTACACACAACTATATATAAGAATAACATTTATTTTCCTTGTGCACATGCGCAAGCCGACTGACAGTGAGATCACCTCGCGTACCTGACAATTAGTAAGTGCACACGGAAGTTGGTGGAATGACTGAAGGGGGATGGAGCGGAACACTTGATTGGTCGGGCCTCACACTGCTGTAAGGGTGCTGTCCTATGCTTTGGGCACATTCCAAAATTCATCGGACTGACTGACCGACCGTTCAGTTTCCTGTTGTACACTCGTAACCTCAAAACAGCTACGTCGCTCCCCATTTTCACGTTTAAGGGACCTCCCTAGTTCTCATGTTGGTCTCATTGTGAGCAGTTATGTCTATTACAATATTTAAATCACTATGGATTACTTAAAGGCAAATCTTTTTTTCAGGACAGCCAATTCTGAATTTGGTTATTGAAACCTTAATGTGTTCATTGAAAAGTGTCGAAGTCAACACCAAGTGGCACTCTGTTTACGAAATTTATTCTTCTGTAAAACAGCGTTTTTAACAGCAGCGCAATGATGTATCTTTTCTGAACACATTGCAGTATTAAAACCCTGTAGTCACCGGTTAAAATTACTAGGAAACACAACACGCGCGTATCTTTTCGTGCCAACTATTTCACACAGCCGCGCCGACGCAGCGCTGCCATATGATCGGACGTGATTTCGAGGCGTTGTATGAATTTTTACCAAGGAGGCCCATTAATTGACGAACTCTGAACGCGGGCCGCATTCTGCTTGTTCACGTCTGGCGCTTACGGTCCTCGCTCCGAAAGCTAAGTCATTCGCTGGTTACGGTTCCTTCCCCAACTCTCGGCTATTTTTCATCCGACTTTTCTCAAGCCCTGCTAAAGTTCTACTTCCACGATATTCCTCTTCCTCGTGCAAACAAAGCTTAACCGAGTCTAGAAAATTACACCGAAGGACAGCGCCCCGCACTCGTTGCGCATTCAACGTAATACAATTTTGCATAAGAACTGTTTCTTAAGAATTATTACCAACACACCTATTTTCATCCCGTTTTTATTTATACCTATAAATCACATATTATATAACATTTGAAGATAAAATATCAGTGAAAGTTCAATTTAACCGAAAATGAGATAATTTTATGTTGAAACAAGTATAAAACACTTGTGATACATGACAGGCTTAGAAGACAAGGAAGGACGTCATTCGTGGGGCGATTATTCAAAGGTTTGATTCAAAAAGTGTGAAGAAACCGCAAATAGAGTTTATAAATAACTATGCTCTACGGCGGCGTTCCCGTGGACAGAGACGATCTTTGATAAAATGGTGCCATCTCGCCCGAGGTCCACGACGCCTCTTCACCAACAGTCTCGCAGCCCCAGGCCAGATGAAGACCATTTAATCAACTGTATGGGAGGAGAGAGCGCCGACAAAGAGGCCTCGGGGGAGACAAAAGTTAAGATGGAATGATCGAGTAAAGGATGGCTGGCGGACGCCGAGAGCAAGAGAGACGCCAATAGGGTGATCGACGAGAGTAGCGTTGAGTGAACGAGGAGAGGTAATGAACTACTTTCTGTTTTGTCTAGCCACCGGCATGATTTTTTTTTTTTTTGTTTCCTTTTTGCTACGAGAAGCTGGATGCAGAAAAAAAAAAGTATCTAGTGCTCTGCCCAACGTGGATATTTTATATTTTGTTCCTTCCACAGCTACAAGATTAAAAAAAAAAAGATTGGTCTATTTATGACGTGAGATCTTTCTTTGAGGTTGCAAAGAATAAAATCCAGACCCCAAGAGCTAAGGTCATTTATATCTGCTTTTTTTTTTTCAACTCCTCCACGTCCACATTTCTCCAGTCTCCCGTCACGTAAGTTTTGAAATATTTCGACACGGGATTTGCATATTTCTTTTGTGACGAGCTTCGCAGGCTGCACTCTTTCGTAATCCTTGACGATGTCGTTCATCTTACTGTTAAATCTGGTTTGTCTCAACCAAAGTTACTACTACTATCCTCGTGATTTTACCACAGACAATATGTTTGCTGTGGAAGGTAAAATTTTCGCGAGTTCGCGTGGCGAGAATCATGATCATTTGAGTTTCTGTTGCGGTTGTATCACGTATCACCGGACCCGCCCTAGGTGACTCACGAACCCATAACAAACCTGCCAGACCATCTAGAGGGGACCCTCTGTTATTTTGGCTGGGTTAAAAAGGTTACTCACTGGGGCTGTAACCACTGAGCATACAGCNTCTAGAGGGGACCCTCTGTTATTTTGGCTGGGTTAAAAAGGTTACTCACTGGGGCTGTAACCACTGAGCATACAGAAATGGTTCGCTAAGACTGTGTAGTCTAGCTAACAAGCCACTGGACATGGGAAAATTTACCTCCCCTAGTAATTGCAAAGAAGCGAAACGGCACGGTGCCTCCTTACNAACAAGCCACTGGACATGGGAAAATTTACCTCCCCTAGTAATTGCAAAGAAGCGAAACGGCACGGTGCCTCCTTACTCTGTCGTTTATAGTCGGAGCGAAGTCTTAGAACTGGCCTCGTGTCTGATTGGCTACTGCAACTGCCGTCAATCCGTACCAAGTGGTCCAGCACTGGCTGCTTGATCATAAAAAAAAATCATTTTTTGTTACTGTCAATTCACTCATATGTAAGTAGCTTAAAANCAGCACTGGCTGCTTGATCATAAAAAAAAATCATTTTTTGTTACTGTCAATTCACTCATATGTAAGTAGCTTAAAACAGGTTACATTATGTTTTTTTTTACTAAACCGTTCGCATATGGCGGCCATTTTTATTATTGTGCGGTGCGGGGAAATTTCAGCGTTTGCAGATATTTGCGGGAAACGCAGTATCTCAAGAATGGTTTGACATAGGCATTTAAAACAAAAACCAGTTTTCCTTATATTCCATTTTATAATTTTGCTTATCTTAATAGGAAGACTAACATTTAATCTAACATGTGAAAAATCCATTTGAACTTTAGTATCCTCGTCACACAAAGTCCATTTTTCAAGGTGCATTTTTCTAAGGAAGGAGTAAAAAATGAGCATTTATTTTTCTATCCAAGTAGTCGTAATACTATACTCTGTGTAAACAAAGTTTGAAGGTCGATATTGGCTTCAGTTATTTAATATAGATTTTCAAAAATTGAAAATTTTCAATTTTTCTAAACTATGAAGTGAAATATATCTGATGGGACACCTAATACAGCATGTGCACCTCTATGATAGTAAACTACAGTATTGATTTTAACTTTAATATTCGAGTATAAACAAATATACAGAATCATACATTTGGAATGTAAAAAGCTTGTTTTTTTTTGTTTAACATTATTGTATTAAGTATATAGATGAGTTTGGAATATTCCGTACTCCTTGGGCTTCCGTCTGGCAATCTCGTCTCCAATTACTGTTTGGCGGATAAAACAGTTCATCATAACACTAATACGTTCAGCTGTTTCGCGGGCGCAAGCGATTGGAGTTCGCGATATGCGGGGTTGNCAGCACTGGCTGCTTGATCATAAAAAAAAATCATTTTTTGTTACTGTCAATTCACTCATATGTAAGTAGCTTAAACAGGTTACATTATGTTTTTTTTTACTAAACCGTTCGCATATGGCGGCCATTTTTATTATGCGGTGCGGGGAAATTTCAGCGTTTGCAGATATTTGCGGGAAACGCAGTATCTCAAGAATGGTTTGACATAGGCATTTAAAACAAAAACCAGTTTTCCTTATATTCCATTTTATAATTTTGCTTATCTTAATAGGAAGACTAACATTTAATCTAACATGTGAAAAATCCACTTGAACTTTAGTATCCTCGTCACACAAAGTCCATTTTTCAAGGTGCATTTTTCTAAGGAAGGAGTAAAAAATGAGCATTTATTTTTCTATCCAAGTAGTCGTAATACTATACTCTGTGTAAACAAAGTTTGAAGGTCGATATTGGCTTCAGTTATTTAATATAGATTTTCAAAAATTGAAAATTTTCAATTTTTCTAAACTATGAAGTGAAATATATCTGATGGGACACCTAATACAGCATGTGCACCTCTATGATAGTAAACTACAGTATTGATTTTAACTTTAATATTCGAGTATAAACAAATATACAGAATCATACATTTGGAATGTAAAAAGCTTGTTTTTTTTGTTTAACATTATTGTATTAAGTATATAGATGAGTTTGGAATATTCCGTACTCGTTGGGCTTCCGTCTGGCAATCTCGTCTCCAATTACTGTTTGGCGGATATAACAGTTCATCATAACACTAATACGTTCAGCTGTTTCGCGGGCGCAAGCGATTGGAGTTCGCGATATGCGGGGTTGNAACAGTTCATCATAACACTAATACGTTCAGCTGTTTCGCGGGCGCAAGCGATTGGAGTTCGCGATATGCGGGGTTGGCTTCCCTATTCTTAGGTATGCCGTGTTCAGACCAAGCTTATTCGAAGTCACTGCCAACCCTGCTTTGTACATGCAGATGCCGCCTTCTTCCAGGAATAAAACCAACGTACGAGAGTTAAATCTGAAATACACTATTCTATGCGCTGGGTACGCAGTAATTTCCATGTTAAGGTTTTGAATTGTTAGATGTGAATACGGCCTGTACCAATATGTGTTGCGTAAGAAATTCAATCAAATTACATATCCGGTTAAAATATCACTCAAGTAAATCAATGATCTAACATCACTCCCTAAAATATTCACCCCGAGGAATGCATATAGCAAACATCCCTCTCTCCAAGCTCAGTATAATTAAACGCACTACCTTAATTATTGTTACAAGTCGTCTGGAGTGTATTTATTTATTAATTTATTTATGATGATATAAACTTACACTGCTATTATTTACAACATAAAACTGTCCATCCCTACTATTTTATTTATTATCATATAAGTAAATGCAATATTTAATGCAAATTTCAATTCTAATTTTAAGTCCATATCACTGATCTAAACTAACCACAATAATTTTATCCTCACTTATTAGTTACACATAAATTATTTCAAATGTCAGCCACTCACGCATCCAGTCCCACTTCCCTACTGTACAGCCGGCCAGTCTCGCACTATACTCCCGATGTTCGCAGACTACACTCGCTGGTCACAGCCGTTGCTCATCGCTCCGATAGTACAACATACTTGGCGCTTAAGGCTATATAAGGCTCCTGGCTCCGTCGCAGAGGCACGCCGTGGCTTATATAGCTCAGTTGGCCTGACCCAGAAGGTTCTACACACCCCGGGTTGCGCTGAGGGGGAAGTGGTGTGGTGGCCAGAAAATTCGCGCAGCGACTATCCCAAGACGTTCGATATTACAAGGACGGGCGTGGCGTCAGTCCCGGTAGCCTTATCGCGACACGTGGCACGTGTTATGCGGCGGTCGGTTTGTAACTTTGCACGCTTCTCCAGTTACCGGTGATGTCTTTAGAGCGCTGCGCTTCGGTGTCCGAGGGGAAGGGCCAGGGAAAGGACGTGGAGCGGTTGCATGTAACATTACATTATTCCGTAAATGTACATTTTCGTCCTCAAGAAAACGAAGCATAGAGTAAAATGCTCCATGTCAGTGAAAATAGCTCCAATAACGAGATTGCTCACTTGAAGACACCTAATTTCTCCTCTGATTTACTGATCCTACTTATTTTAATGTATAAAAAATGAATTAAACTGTTCTAAATATCATATCTGAGAAAGTTTCATCTTTAAAAAATGAGGAATACGTAACATTATTTGCGACATATTAAATTATATACGCACGTCGATAGANTTATATATGCACGTCGATAGATGGGGCAGGTTTATTTTTGTAGATTTAGAGACCTTGTTGTTTCACAGTATCACATTTTGTAAATAATGTATCTGTTCAGTTAGAAGAGTAGCTCATACGGTACGTGCATATAGGTAGAACGTCAAATATATGTTTCCTAACAATTTAAGTAGAACAATAAAATGTCTTTAGACAGAAAAAATTATGTCAACTATAAAAATACTCACTTAATAATCAAATTTCTTTAAGCTTTTATAAAAACCTTTAAATAAAATTCTAATGAAATTTAAATTTTATAAACTTTTCCTATAGTACGTCGTGAAAACTGTGGTTGTACGAGTATATAGTTTCCAGGCATTTGTCTGTAGAATTACAATTATTCTCCCCTGCAGGACCACTGTATGTTAAGTTCAGCAATTACACACCATCATTAAATGCCTCCGGCGGGCAGGACGTTTGTGATTCCAAGACTCCAGTGTTCTTTCTTCCTTCCCAGGCTGTACGAGGATTATGATCTGACATTCAGGAATAGGGCACGCCTTTGGGGCTGGCTGCAGTGACCTTTCCTGCTATTAGTTCCTTCCTTCTGGCAATGCTGCCCGCCACTTGTATGGTATCTTTCTGCACGCGATGTCAAATTACTGAGCTAATATCTTCCTCTAATTACGTCAAGTGAGATATTCTTAATAACTTATATTAAATTATGACAAATTAATAAGGGCCTATGCTAATTCTGCAATGTTCTTGCCAATCTAATGAATATTTATTTACATGTATTGTATGTGCACGTGTAATTCATTTAATATTCGCTTATCTTACTTAACGAAACCAACTTATACGTCTTATTGTTAAAAGCAGACTACCATGTTAGTAAGGCCATGACTCTTTAAAAAAAAGGCGGGGGCTATAAAACGTACCCTTGCATTTGAAGTGGCAAATTTTTTAAAACGTGAATATTTCAGTACGCATTAAGGTTAGACTGTGATTAATTTTCAGTGTGGTTTCAAAATGAGCTGTATCATGTACGAAATTTCTTTGTACTACTATGGCAAATTATATTCCCTGAGAGTATAAGTGAGAGAAGGGTTGTTTTACGTACTCAGCTTATTTAACCAGCCTGCCGTAGGTTCTGAAATCCATCTCTAGTCACGAACGGAAAAAAAACTAAGTCACAATATGTTAGTACACAACTGCCCGTGTCATCGCCTTCGTGTACAACAGCTTCAAAAAATGCTGATAGCCTATCATAACCATTTTTATGGGTAGTGTGCTGTAGCTAAATTTCACGAGAGTTCGTGGCTAACTGCTTCTCTTATTGGTAAGCTGTAAACCATTTTGCGCAAGCGCAAAACAATTTTTTTTAATTTTTGCGTAGTTTTTTTTTAATTAAGTGAAATTGTTTATTTATTTTGTTTACAGTTACCTTAATATTATTTTAAAAACCTGAACACAACTGTTGAAGTTGTTCTTATGGCAGCAATAAGTACATACATTTATTATTTTACATTCCATTTGAAACGCACGAAAACAAGAAACTGAGTTCTGGTGTAAATCATGCAACATAAAAAATAAAGGAACGACAAATTGGCCATTACTTTTTAAAGAAATATAATTTCACTTTAAAACACATAATGTGTATTACGGTCTTTTTACAATATTGCATTAAACCTCATCAAGCACTCATATAATATCGATCCCCCCTTTTGATAAAACGGTTTTGGTTTCTTCTTTATCAAATTTTTAGTTCATCTAACACATAACAAGTGCTCACAAAACACCGAAAATAGACGGTCTACCCACAGTCCTAAAATTGATATACCGCACAAAATGACCGCCTAGTTAAGCGCTGAATAGCGTTCAGTCTGGGGTGTATTTTTAAAGAAACTATTAATAATTTTGAGCTCATCCCAAAATAAAACACATCACATAGCCTATAAAAAGTTTTCAGAACGATTGGACGATATTACGAAGCGTGGCGTGTTTCAGAGACACAATTTTCGTTCCGTATCTTCCACCGTTAAAATTCGAATCGAATAACGTCGTGATATTAGATTGTTGAGGTCGTGAAGTACAACTGCAGCTTGATACACTGAGTGAATGTGCATTGTCTGTGCGGCCGAATCATAGAATATTGTATTCGAGTAACGTGCAATATAGGAAATATAAAATATCTTCACGGTATGGGTAACAATGGAGGGGAAAGGAGGCGCCTAAGATTCAAAGTTTTCTACGCTTAAGACTCGGTCTTATCCATCATGTTGAATTTTCCATTTATGTGCTACTTTTCTATGAAACAACTAAATATTTTTTATTACAGCACGTTTACATTATACTAATGCCTTCGAATGTAGTCGCCAAATTTCATTCACGCATTATTTAGCAGTTGTGAAACGACAAGAATCAAGTGATAATTTTAAAACGACGCTGTACTTATTACATCATAATTACTTAAAGGTTAACAATTTATATCTGTTTTACAGCATAATGTATGTCATCAGAGATGCATGGCAGAAGTTGAAGAAAAGCCCCTAAACAACTGAAATTAACAAGAAACCAAAATTCAACATGGTGTGTGAGGCTAAGCCTGAAAGGTCTTAACTTATTATAAATAAAATTCGAATTTTTACAGAGATACAAAACGATGATATTTTATTGAGGATGTGTGAAGGCCACGCGAATCTAAAGTAAATCATTTGCCGTGTCAGAATTCCCCCAGTCAAAACTTACACGTCCTCCCGAAAGAAAATATTTTTTGTGTGAGAATTTTACGAACATTGCTTTTTATGTTATTATTCTCATAGATACAAATACTTCGTTGCGAAAAGGCAAGAGGAACGACGAGAAATCAGGCACTAAAATTATGTAAATCGATTATCGTATTCTGTGCATGAGCGCAACGCTGACTTATCTCACACCAATACAACTGTCAAAGTCACATGGTCAACAGTGATGTACGTGTTTGTTTGTATGTATCANCTGACTTATCTCACACCAATACAACTGTCAAAGTCACATGGTCAACAGTGATGTACGTGTTTGTTTGTATGTATCATAATTTTCAAAAGTCAAAGTATTTTATAAGAATGAAATACTTTTATCAAATTAAGTTTAATCAAACTGCATTAAAACTAGGTCAAAGGAAGTAAAGAAACATCTCTGAGCACATGTTTACATGAATATTTTTCTAACCTCATTTCGTATCCACGTCGTTTATGTTAGTCGNTACCATCCGTCATGTTGAATTTTCCATTTATGTGCTCTTACATACTTTTCAATGAAACA
The DNA here is from genome assembly GCA_002778355.1 of Clitarchus hookeri. Taxonomy (NCBI): domain Eukaryota; kingdom Metazoa; phylum Arthropoda; class Insecta; order Phasmatodea; family Phasmatidae; genus Clitarchus; species Clitarchus hookeri. Next base: position 114,656 of record NQII01005495.1, read on the forward strand.
ACTAAATATTTCTTATTACAGCACGTTTACATTATACTAATGCCTTCGAATGTAGTCGCAAAATTTCATTCACGCGTTATTTGGTAGTTGTGAAACGACAAGAATCAAGTGATAATTTTAAAACGACGTTGTACTAATCACATCATATTTACTTAAAGGTTAACAATTTATGTCTGTTTTACAGCGTAATGTGTATCGTCAGAGATGCATGGCAGAAGTTGAAGAAAAGCCCCTAAACAACTGAAATTAACAAGAAACCAAAATTCAACATGGTGTGTGAGGCTAAGCCTGAAAGGTCTTAACTTATTATAAATAAAATTCGAATTTTTACAGAGATACAAAACGATGATATTTTATTGAGGATGTGTGAAGGCCACGCAAATCTAAAGGAAATCATTTGCCGTGTCAGCATTCCCCCAGTCAAAACTTACACGTCCTCCCGAAAGAAAATATTTTTTGTGTGAGAATTTTACGAACATTGCTTTTTATGTTATTATTCTCATAGGTACAAATACTTCGTTGCGAAAAGGCAAGAGTAACGACGAGAAATCAGGTACTAAAATGATGTAGATCGATTATCGTATTCTGTGCATGAGCGCAACTCTGACTTATCTCACACCAATACAACTGTCAAAGTCACATGGTCAACAGTGATGTACGTGTTTGTTTGTATGTATCTTAATTTTCAGAAGTCAAAGTATTTTATAAGAATGAAATACTTTTATCGAATTAAGTTTAATCAAACTGCATTAAAACTAGGTCAAAGGAAGTATAGAAACATCTCTGAGCACATGTTTACATGAATATTTTTCTAACCTCATTTCGTATCCACGTCGTTTATGTTAGTCGNAGAAACATCTCTGAGCACATGTTTACATGAATATTTTTCTAACCTCATTTCGTATCCACGTCGTTTATGTTAGTCGTATTGGCACGAAAGCAGTTCAATGTCTTGACACGGATAATGGTTTGTTTGCTAACTGTCCCGTATTGTACGAGATTCCCCGTATCCTGGAACTGAAAGAATAATACCGTGTGGACAGAGGACTAGAGACGTTATATATCCCATATCTCAGACATCTACGAAAATAAGCTGAATATTAATGAACACAGTGTCGGTAATTTACCATTTCCGCCATTCCAGATACGTTTACTCTAATGCTCTAGCCCAATGGCCGCAGATAGTTACAATTGACGCCGACAGATGGCATTCGTCAACAAATACGATCGTGGAAATAGCAATTGCCGAGATGTGTAAAGTATATTTTCTTCCAGTGTGCGTTGGTGTCGTCTGGTTTAAAGTCGATTAAGTCAAAAATTCAAATCACACTGAATTATGACTATAGTTGCAAGTAATATTTTGTTATTATATACGTTCAGAGATAATGTTGACTGATTTATAATATTGAATTTTGCACATTGCAGATAGATAGTATTTAATACGGTTCTATTTCATAACAAGTTTCCTTGATCATTTCATTGAGGTCAGTTGTCAAGTTGTCGGAAGTGTCCGTAATAGCAAATTTGAAAAAAGTTAATAACTCTATTTGGACAGTTCAAATACTACAAGTTTTTCCACAGACGTGTGATCAACGGTCCGAAAGAAGAGCGATATACGCTACTCGAAAGCTGCATAAAAAAAAAATATATCTCGGGAACGCGTAGCCTATGTATGGGTCTTGGCTTACTATTCAGCCCGACGCTTAATAACCTTGCCAAATTGAAGCCGTATTTCAGTTTAACCGGGTCCATTCCTAGTGGAGTTTTAGCAAGAGCTACATTTTTTTCTCCATTTCATTGGCCACTTGCGGCAAACCATAAAGGATCTTTTATTTCTGGGCAGCTGCTGACGCCACAGTTGGCCTGCAAAAACAAAGAGAGTCGGCCTCAATTCAGTTCTCAGAATTGGGCCTTTATTAAGGCTAATCAAAGGACCGTAGTGATATACGATTGGCTTAATGAGGATTTTTCCATAACAAGACCGTCACGTTGTTCCTTGGTACGATATCCAGAGGCGCTATTATACAGTATGAGTATAAAAGAATACCCCAACTTTGAAGGTCTATAATATCAAAACCAAACAACCTACAACTTTGATTGACGAATCAAATGAACCGTAGAACCGTGAAGTTTGTTTACTATACATTCATTAATTTCAATGTTNACAACTTTGATTGACGAATCAAATGAACCGTAGAACCGTGAAGTTTGTTTACTATACATTCATTAATTTCAATGTTACTACCACGAGCGGCCCGAACGACATCTACGCGATAGTCAAACTCGTTCCACGCTCCTGTCAGCATGTCCGGTGTTACGGTTTGGATGGCGTTCGTAACACTCGGTTTGAGGTGGTGAGGGGAAGCGAGCTCTCATTCGACACGTCAATGCTGCGAAGGGGACGGTCTGATGTTTCNCTCGGTTTGAGGTGGTGAGGGGAAGCGAGCTCTCATTCGACACGTCAATGCTGCGAAGGGGACGGTCTGATGTTTCCTTTATGTGCCGAGAGATGACACTGGAAGCGTCTGTCGTCACACTATGTGCTTGTGTTATGTGTTAGTCAGCATCATGATGGCGACGGAACAACAGAAGACGTTCTGGGTTATTCAGTTTGCTAAATGTGAATCAGTTACCACTGTTCAACGTGAATTTCGTCGCAAATACGGACGTCATCCTCTCGATAGGTGGAGCATCGTACGTTGGTTTCGTCAGTTCCGTGACACAGGGTGCCTTTGCAAAGGCAAAAGTTCCTGGCAGCCTAGTGTGTCCGAAGAGAATGTGCAACGGATTCAACAAGCGTTCGTTTGCTGTCCGAGGAAATCAACTCGACAAGCTAAACGGGAAATGCAAATACCTCAATCGACGGTATGGACAGTGTTACGAAAGCGATTGCTGTACAAACCCTACAGGTTACAGCTTGTACAGTCTCTTACCGAAAGGGATAAAGAACTGAGGCGTGATTTCTACGCGTTCGTTCTTGCCCAGAACGAGGTAGACGATGACTTCATGTCTAAGCTGGTTTTTAGCGATGAAGCGACGTTCCATACAAATGGTAAGGTGAACCGGCACAACGTGCGGATATGGGGTCAGGAGCCTCCACATGAAACCACCGAACACGAGCGCGCTTCCCCCAAAGCGAACGTGTTTTGCGCTGTATCCAAAGACACTGTTTTCGGCCCTTTTTTTTTCACGAGCCCACTGTTACCGGAATTCCTTATTTGGACATGCTTACAGAGTGGTTGTTTCCTCAGTTAGAAAAGGCGGCGGAGGACTACATTTTCCAGCAGGATGGTCGCCACCCCATTGGCACCTAGCTGTTCGCGGATCCTGAACGAGACGTTGCCGCAACGCTGGATTGGTCGAGGAGCAGCTGGTGACCAGGCTCTTCATCACTGGCCCCCAAGAAGCCCGGATCTTACCCCGTGCGATTTTTTTCTATGGGGGTACATAAAGGATCAAGTGTTTCGTCCCCCATTGCCGGCTAACATTGACGACCTCAAAACGAGAATTACGGACGCCATCCAAACCGTAACACCGGACATGCTGACAAGAGTGTGGAACGAGTTTGATTATCGCGTAGATGTCGTTCGGGTCGCTCGTGTTGGTCACATGAAGATTTATGAAGATATGGTAAAAACATTTCACGTTTCCACTGTTCATTTGATTGGTCAACCAAGGTTGTAAGTTGTTTGGTTTTGATATTATAGACCTTCAAAGTTGGGATATTCTTTTATACTCANATTGGTCAACCAAGGTTGTAAGTTGTTTGGTTTTGATATTATAGACCTTCAAAGTTGGGATATTCTTTTATACTCATCCTGTAGTTTGGAACAATTATGAAGGGGATCACTTTTCTGGCAATGTGACAAACGTGTGTGTTTTTCGGGGTCTTCAAGTTAAAATGTCATTCTTCAACGCCATCACATTCCACGCATTCTTTACGCTGCCGGAACGAAGACGCTGTTCGAGGCCCTCAAAGTCTTTTAGAGGCGCAATATTTGGTTATATGTAACTTCAAACTATAACTGCAGCTAAATAACAAAACAAATTTGTTTGTAAGTATATGATATACAACTACCTGTCGTGAACTTAATTGTATGCTTTTTATTTTAGNACTACCTGTCGTGAACTTAATTGTATGCTTTTTATTTTAGTGCACATGTTTTGTTTAGATAGTACGAGAAGTCATAAATTACAACCAACACGATCAGGATGTATAACAAACACTTGAGTGAATCGCATTGTTAGGTAAATAACTACGGCAAGATACACAAATTTTGAGTGTTATTCTAAGAAGTAAAATTCTGCTGTGGAATTTCAAGAGTTTAATAGCAAACGCTCAGTTTTTTTTTAGGGAAGGTTCCACCATTAATTCTATATTTATTTAATAAACGTAGACAGTAATTTCGTATAGTAACATTCCGTAAAACATTTAGAAAATGTAATGTGGTACTNATTTATTTAATAAACGTAGACAGTAATTTCGTATAGTAACATTCCGTAAAACATTTAGAAAATGTAATGTGGTACTGTCTAGTCAAATAAATTGGTACAGTTACGCACCAGAACAACATTATGAAATATTGTTATTCAATAGTACATTTTTAACATTACATTATGGAACTAACAGTGTATACTGCCAATTACATTTTAATTTACGCAAGCAATCACACTACTGCATCAATTAAAGGCTCACAGTTTGGTTTGCAGAAGCTGTGACTGATAGTACATTTTGTAAAAAAAAAATTAAGGGTTTCACAATTTTTCATCAACGAGATGCAAAATTATAATTGGGATGCAGCTAATGAGATCACGCCATATATAAAACAATTTAGGAAAAAAATTATTCATCTACTGCCTCAGGAAATGTATGCAATTTTATGAGTGCATTTTGCAAGATATTTAATGTATATTAGAATTTTAAAAACTTCCTACGTAAAAAAACTGTCAGTTGTTATTTGCTGTTGAAGCCTAACAACAGTTGTATAATAGAGTTCAGTGNAGCTTCCTACGTAAAAAAACTGTCAGTTGTTATTTGCTGTTGAAGCCTAACAACAGTTGTATAATAGAGTTCAGTTCCTTTGTTTCGTTTTTGCACGATGTTAAGTATTTTATTTACGTAGATTGGAAAGCGTGGAATTACGTTTTTTTTTTGCAGACAATTATGAAAACAATATAAATAAATTAACCCGTACAGAGCCCGGCTGTCAAGAGGGTGATTGAAGTCAGGTAACCGCGCATGGGGCACGCATTGACAACCAATATTCCCGGAAGTGAACTGTATTCGACGGCCTGGAGATTATCGTCCCCGCACACTAACACGCACGTACACGACCGTCCCGATATGGACCAGATTAGTATAATGAACATGCGTGCATAGCATTACGGGCAGGCGAGGTAGATTAATAATGCATTACNTGCGTGCATAGCATTACGGGCAGGCGAGGTAGATTAATAATGCATTACAGTTAGCGTGATGTGCCGCCGCTGTCGACAAGGCACAAGGCGATTAACTAGGGCTTGCAAGTTGTGCGTTGGTTGCTACGCAAAACGCAGCAATGAAGGATCTACCTCACACTCCTTTACATTACAAATGTAAGCTGCATTGGAAATCAAATACTTCGTATATTAGACAGATAGGCTACATAAAAATACACATTTTCAAATACAATATTTTTCTTAGTTACTAGTTGGAAGAGTCGTAGTTTTATAATTGTGTAACGTGAAAATTAGAAATAATTTATTGTGAATCTGCGGCTAAGAAAATAATATATTATACAGAATATGTGAAATTGTAAAAAAAAAAATAGAAATTGTACTGGAAAATACAGGAATAATGCTTTTATTGAAACCAAATCCTTTCAATTATTTCGAAATTTACCTACTCTTGTGTAACAAATTTTATGTANAATAATGCTTTTATTGAAACCAAATCCTTTCAATTATTTCGAAATTTACCTACTCTTGTGTAACAAATTTTATGTAAATCCCAATTTTTTTTAAAATAGAATTTGGTTGAGATGCGTTACTTAGGTTAGATTAGTTCTTGAAGTAATTAGATCGGGGATCCTTTACATTTTTTTACATTAAAATGTTAGCATTTCACACTTAGATCGTACTGAAATATGAACGGAACGAGAAAATCACTCCACTTTGGAACTTGAGAAGGCGTGTAGGAATCCAGCAAGGAAATTTACTACGAACATTAGTGAAGGTCTTAATAAGAAGTTATAGATAATTCTTGAAGTGTTACAAGTAAATCAGTGGACAAATATTTGTTGCGAAAGAAAACTGGAGTCCATGCTGAACTTGTAAGTAGAGGTCGGTATTCCTNAAATCAGTGGACAAATATTTGTTGCGAAAGAAAACTGGAGTCCATGCTGAACTTGTAAGTAGAGGTCGGTATTCCATGAATTTGGTGTCACAGGTTATAACGAGTATTGAGTACAGAAGTAATCTGACTTACTTACTGTTTCCACTTAAGATNTGAATTTGGTGTCACAGGTTATAACGAGTATTGAGTACAGAAGTAATCTGACTTACTTACTGTTTCCACTTAAGATAAAGTTAAAATGTTTACACTGTAAAAAGCGAAATCCATGCTCTGTCGACTCAATGTTAAACCCACTCAAATTACATGTTCTGACTAAACTATCGCTGTAATAGAGCGATTAACTTACATCACCGCGTAAGAGCTTCACCCTGAAGAAGCTTGATTATTACTTGTCACAGAGGAATTCTTACCTAAACAGAAGTCTCCCTCCAGGTGCATTTAAACTTTCATTCTAAAGAAGACGAATAATAGACGAAAAGGTTTCATACATCAGTGATAATTTCTCAAAAAATTTAGTTTTATTTTGAAACTAGCTCATTACTTTGCTGATTTAATGGTATACTGATGTTACGTTGATTGTTGGTTCGCAGTAAATCGCGATGCTTTAGGCCACCGGCTTGTGTAGTCCTGTGTTTCTGCAACCGTCCGGCGCATAACCGCAAAATTTCCTGTCACTGCAACTTCAGTTAGCGATTTAGCTTCAGTACGTTGCAACACACCAACATTAGTATTTTTTTTTATCAATCACGGTTTTTTATTCTACATGAAGACGTCAATGATAAATGCAAATGATGCCCAAAGGAAAACCTATGCCGTTATTACAAAAAAAAAAAAAAGAGCTACTGATATTTTACGCGTCAAGTTTTCTTGGGACTATTATAAAAAGCCATCATAGGCAAGTTTTTACAGCAATTTAGAAAAAGGAAAGTTTTAACTTCACGGAACACTCTAAAGACTTCGAAGCGGGAGTCCACGTAATTTAAAAATCTGAGCTAGCGTAGCAACAATTTTCAAAGCGGTAGTAAAAGCAATACCCGTTTTTAAATCGGGAGGAAATTCCTCTCCTAAAAGGTAAATGACGTACTGAAGTCAGGATTCCATCAATTTAATTCATCGCCCCGTTCTTGCAAAATAATTAGCCAGGTAATTAATAGGTTATCGATTTCCGTTGACAAGTTTTTAGCTTGTTTTATCTACATTTAAGAGATGTAATGAATTAGTACGAGCGGTTTGGTTTAAATTTAACTAAATATGTTATGTTACATCGATTATTGTCTGCTGACATTCCGTTCACTTTCAACGAAGCAATTTAATAGGTTATTTTTTAAGCAGCAGAGACGTGACTCTTCTGAACTGTAAACTACGTCCTAACTGCACAAGTCTCGCAATAAACTGATGTTCCCCCGCAGAATATCGGCGACAGCAGCAGTATTACCAAACTTTGCGCCTCCATCTCTCTCTCTCGCCGCTGCGCGCGTGACAAGGTTGGTAACATTTCATCTGCAGCACACGCCATTTTCGAGCCTCTTGTCGCGAACTCCTCCCCCGCCAAACTTGGGGCAGAGTTAGCCGCTGAAGTTCGCGGTGAACGGGACGCAAATTTGTCACGAATTGTTCTACGGTAAGCTCTAGTTCAATAGCTACTTGGTTTCAATCTAGTTTAACAAGGTGTATTTAAATTCACCACAAGTTACTTATCAAATTAAAGATACTTCATGCCCCGATTTATATGTTTTGCTTCCTATATTTCTTAAGTTGCGCATTGCGTTCTCTTATTTGAAGTCACAAGCCTGTGTAATTAAAGAAGCCTAAACATTCGCAAATGAAAACGTTTGGTTTTAATTATGGAATAAAAGCTTTTCATTTAAAAAATCATTTCATTTTTATCCTGACAAACAATCCTGACAAGCAAAATTGCTAGAAGTAATAAAATATTTTCTCCAACAAAATTACTTTATACGTTTCAACCCCCGTAATAAAAAATACAAAATGTTCTGACACATGCTAATGTCGCTATAAAGAATATTCTCTTAGTTTGTCGCTGCTGCTGGCACTACTCTGAAAAGCCGAAGATATTTTCACTAAAGTATTGTACTATGAACCACGTGTTAAACAAAAGAAAAGTTTGGCGCTACTGTAAAATAAATATGTTTCAATCCAACCGTGTAGGTAAAATATAAATTTCTTTCTGTCCGTTTAGTTATATCCCAAGAGGGAGTTTTACGTAAAAATATCAGTAGTCTTTATAGCAAGGTGAACAAGAATCTTAACTCTTCCAGGCCCGAATTGATTTACGGTTTCAGGTGTTGAAAAAAGTATTTTTATGATGTGTGCTGTACTAAAGTTGANTGTAGTCCTGTGTTTCTGCAACCGTCCGGCGCATAACCGCAAAATTTCCTGTCACTGCAACTTCAGTTAGCGATTTAGCTTCAGTACGTTGCAACACACCAACATTAGTATTTTTTTTTATCAATCTCGGTTTTTTATTCTACATGAAGACGTCAATGATAAATGCAAATGATGCCCAAAGGAAAACGTATGCAGTTATTACAAAAAAAAAAGAGCTACTGATATTTTACGCGTCAAGCTTTCTTGGACTATTATAAAAAGCCATTATAGGCAAGTTTTTACCGCAATTTAGAAAAAGGTAAGTTTTAACTTCACGGAACACTCTAAAGACTTCGAAGCGGGAGTCCACAAATTTCAAAATCTGAGCTAGCGTAGAAAAAATTTTCAAAGCGGTAGTCAATGCAATACCCGTTTTTAAATCGGGAGGAAATTCCTCTCCTAAAAGGTAAATGACGTACCCAAGTCAGGATTCCATCAATTTAATTCATCACCCCGTTCTTGCAAAATAATTAGCCAGGTAATTAATAGGTTATCGATTTCCGTTGACAAGTTCATAGCTAATTTAATCTACATTTAAGAGATGTAAAGAATTAGTACGAGCGGTTTGGTTTAAATTTAACTAAATAAGTTATGTTACATCGATTATTTTCTGCTGACATTCCGTTCACTTTCAACGAAGCAATTTAATAGGTTATTTTTTAAGCAGCAGAGACGTGACTCTTCTNTCTGCTGACATTCCGTTCACTTTCAACGAAGCAATTTAATAGGTTATTTTTTAAGCAGCAGAGACGTGACTCTTCTGAACTGTAAACTACGTCCTAACTGCACAAGTCTCGCAATAAACTGATGTTCCCCCGCAGAATATCGGCGACAGCAGCAGTATTACCAAACTTTGCGCCTCCATCTCTCTCTCTCGNAAACTGATGTTCCCCCGCAGAATATCGGCGACAGCAGCAGTATTACCAAACTTTGCGCCTCCATCTCTCTCTCTCTCTCTCGCCGCTGCGCGCGTGACAAGGTTGGTAACATTTCATCTGCAGCACACGCCATTTTCGAGCCTCTTGTCGCGAACTCCTCCCCCGCCAAACTTGGGGCAGAGTTAGCAGCTGAAGTTCGCGGTGAACGGGACGCAAATTTGTCACGAATTGTTCTACGGTAAGCTCTAGTTCAATAGCTACTTGGTTTCAATCTAGTTTAACAAGGTGTATTTAAATTCACCACAAGTTACTTATCAAATTAAAGATACTTCATGTCCCGATTTATATGTTTTGCTTCCTATATTTCTTAAGTTGCGCATTGCGTTCTCTTATTTGAAGCCACAAGCCTGTGTAATTAAAGAAGCCTAAACATTCGCAAATGTAAACGTTTGGTTTTAATTATGGAATAAAAGCTTTTCATTTAAAAAATCATTTCATTTTTATCCTGACAAACAATCCTGACAAGCAAAATTGCTAGAAGTAATAAAATATTTTCTCCAACAATATTACTTTATACGTTTCAACCCCCGAAGTAAAAAAATACAAAATGTTCTGGCACATGCTAATGTCGCTATAAAGAATATTCTCTTAGTTTGTCGCTGCTGCTGGCACTACTCTGAAAAGCCGAAGATATTTTCACTAAAGTATTGTACTATGAACCACGTGTTAAACAAAAGAAAAGTTTGGCGCTACTGTAAAATAAATATGTTTCAATCCAACCGGCGAATAAATTCATAGTAAAGTCTTGAACTGCCGTAGCCAATGTAGGTAAAATATAAATTTTTTTCTGTCCGTTTAGTTATATCCCAAGAGGGAGTTTTACGTAAAGATATCAGTAGTCTTTATAGCAAGGTGAACAAGAATCTTAACCCTTCCAGGCCCGAATTGATTTACGGTTTCAGGTGTTGAAAAAAGTATTTTTATGATGTGTGCTGTACTAAAGTTGANCTTCCAGGCCCGAATTGATTTACGGTTTCAGGTGTTGAAAAAAGTATTTTTATGATGTGTGCTGTACTAAAGTTGACACAACGCTTGTTGCGTTGTCACTGTCAATGAGCTGCAGGCTGTATGTTTTGCTACAGTTATATGAAATAATTATGACAAATAACAGTAAGACGGTTTGCGAATCATTAACCCATATGTAAGATCATGCTTCGCAGTGTGCAGTAGACACCAAAAATTACCTACACGTGGGTAATGTACACAATTCTGAATTGGTAAATCTAAATGCTGGCGAATTTTGTAAGTTTAAGCCTAGAACGGGGAATGAAAAATTACTTTAGAAAAACCATTACTGGAGCCGTCCTGTATCGAATCTACCACATCACAAATGTGAGATAAGCATGCTGCTACACGATCACACACGCTCCGTACGTTTGCAGATATTTATAACATTGCTTGCGTCGTTGTCAATTAATATGTGGTTATTGTATTTATTTTATGGTTTAACATATTGTGTAAGTCATTAGAGACGGGACCAGGTGCTCCAAAAAAATATCAAGAGCGGTGAAATAATAGGCCACGATGTGTATCACAGAATAGGCAAGAGTACAGAGGTGAAACAGATGATTGTACCGCGAACTCTAACCACTAGAGGGGCCACGGTGTCTGAGCGGTTAGCCTGCTCGCCTCCCACTAAGGCGAACGGGGTTAAATCCCCGGCCTGGTCACTCCTGGATTTTCGCATGTGGGAGTCGTGCCGGACGATTCTGCTGATCGACGAGTTTTCTCGGGGATCTTCTGTTTCCCCCGTCCTCTCATTCCAGCGCCGTTCCATGCTCACCTCTATCACCCTAATCGGCTCTCAAGAACTCGCTGTTAGGAGCCGCCAAAATGTCTTCTCCCTTCACTCTAACCACTGGCCAGCGACATGTCGGAACGCCGTCCACAAATCAGCGCCTGGTAAACTGCTTGCCAGCCGGCGCGGCCCAGCCAACAGGGAACAGACACGATGCCCGTCCCCAGAGCCTCGCGCAGCCAATCAGAGAATGGGTACGCCAGCATAGAAGGAAAGCCTTCCCAGTGTAATGCAACTCGGTCTGCTCCAGTCCGCGCCAATTCGCAATTCCTTTAAATAGTGCAAGAGTATTTTCAGTCATGCCAAATATTGATATGCTCGCAGAAAGTCAAAGAACATAAAAAAAAAATCCTATACGATTTATGCCATAAATATATACGCAGATTGTTTATTCGTGTGATAGCATAATTTCTACGAATTAAGTCTGAACATTTCAGCAAATTATGGTTGACTTTAAACAGCTTTTTTTTTTTTTTTAAGTAAAACAGTTTACTACAATTTACTTTGTAACTTAATCACTCCTCAAGACACTAAAAACTACCGGATCTTTTTTAATAACGCTAACATTAAAGTACGAAAATCAAAAGAATAATAATTTAAATGAAAATTTGTATCAGTACATACGGACTCACTGTGACACCAATGCACGTACTCGTATTAATTGTGTATTTAAATTATTTGCGAGTTTTTACTGGTGGCTTTTTTTGGACGATTTTTAAATGACTGCCGTTTTTTTTCACTGTGTCTGTAAAAACTGTAATATTTTTAAGTAATAAAGTTTTTATTTTTACATAAGTTTTAAAAAATTATTATTTTTCAACAAGTTTTGTTTTCTGCTTTTTTTGCCGTATCTTTTTAATTGTTTCTCCAGGTATTCGGTAAGATATTTTTCAAACTTTAAATAGTAGTAATGGATAAGCGTACATTAGCATCTAGGCAATGTTTGGTATTGTATGGCACTGGATTTTAAATCCGAAGTTTACCACACACAAAGTAACAGCGCAACGGAGACTCTTTGATCATAATGAAATTCGAGCCTGGTCAGTACAACTCGAATGTTTACATTTCATTTCGATGCGTATGTGGGTCGCGAAACAGTCGCCGCATTAGTCTACTCGCCACGTAATTACGATTAACTAAGAGTGAACTAAATTTTGGTAACGCCCATAGTGTTAGTCTGCGTACAGTATGCAAATTAATCGTTTCAGTGCAATATCTCAGGAAACGGGCTTTATTTTGCAGTTACTACATGTGCAAAATTATAATGAACACACAGAAGCACTTATTTTTTAACTTAAATGAAATAATATTTTACAACACAAAAATTAGGCAAAAAATTCATTACGTACGGTGATTTTATTTTAAAGTCTGTTTTTAATATTTAGCTTACAAAATTTCACCAATAGTTTTGAATTTTATTTTCTCATCACGTCAACCATTATCGGATATTTTCGGGGGGAAATTATTGCAGGAATAGGAAATAACGTCTTGGAACTTAGAGAAGTAACATGACACTAAAATTTTAAATGGTACGTTTACAAATGGTGGCGTAGATGTTCACAAAGTTGTGTTGGGATCGACCTATCCGTTCGGGAGTTTTCAGCGAGGGGCATGGAGACACTCGTTTAGACTCACGCTCGTACACGACGAATTCCGATTTAATTTTTTCTGCAGCTGCTGCGTTCTTTGAAGAACAACACTGAGAACTCGTAGCATCTGTGTGTGAAAACATTGAAGCGAACTTCTGAAGCGTCGATGTCGGTATAACGGCCTAAACTATATAGTATCTGAATGACGATTATATTGTGGTGGGCGTTATATATAAGTTTTTTCGTGGTTTCGAACTGTACGATATTAATAATAAAACAGCATATTATTCAATTTAAAAATAATCTAACAAGTTACAAAATACAGAATTTCGATGCGGAATGTAATCACTTTTTTCAAGCAGATATGAGCGTTGTTACAGTTTGCTAACTTTTAATGCTTAATTTTTGCAAAAAAACGTCCATGCGGTTAAATATTTGGCATTGCAACATTTTACATAAAATTCGAAGTTAACAGTTACCAGATAGTGTATGCGAGAGAGGAATGCTGTAATATTTTTATCTTTTTTTTTTATCGCTTTGCTCGAAAAATTCAGCCACTGCTGATAACCAACGAACATTATTTCATCATGTTTTTCTGAAGAGACCACGAATATGGCACAGTATTTTTAAACGATCATTGAGAATTATTTTAAGCTAAACATTTAGGTATTAAAAAACATACGATAAGGCAAAACGTCTGCACCTAAAACTCTGAAATACATGCAAGTTGGGGCCGCGGTGGTTTCGCAAGTGGGAATCGTGTCGGACGAAGCCGTTGATTGGCGGCTTTTCTCGGGGATCTCCAGTTTCCCCCGCCGTTTCATTCCAGCGCTGCTCCATACTCACCTCAATCACCCTCATCGACTCTCAAGACCTCGCTGTTAAAAGCCACCCAAATCACTTCACTCATTACATGCAAGTTATATATATATATATATATATATATATACATATTTAACGGAGAAATTCTGGGTTGAAATTACAAATTAATGATCGAAACGAATGTTGTACAGAGCCAAAAATAAAACTGTGAATTTAATTTTACCAATTTTATACGTATTGCGTTATTAAATACTATGTCTTTTAAGTTCTTATTAAAGTAATGGTATTTGTATCGCGAATTTGAAAACAAAAACAATACTTTTTCGTTGCGTCAACTTGTTAATAAAAATTTTATATGCTCATACAGGGGATTTGTAAGATGTTAAGGTATAAAATTGACACGAAATGGTTCATTTAGGATTTTAACGAATACCTAATACGTATGCCCAATGATTCATGAATTTGTATGAAACATTGAATTTTTTAAGTCTAATATTTTGTAAAAAAAAAAACAATTTTTCCCGGGAATTTTGTTGTCCTGCTTTTAACATTATTTTTCGTTCATAGATAGTATATATCCCTTTAAAGATTCGGTAAAACAGATTTAAAACAAAATATAAATAAACTTTGCGAAAGTTAAGATTTTTTAAAGGCTAAACATAGCTTTTGTTTGAAAATTTTCTGACTGTTTGCTTCATTTACACAAAAAACTGATGGATGATAATTCACTGACAATTAAGAATATAATGAACTTCTGAGCAAAACCTTTCCTCCACTGCCAGCAGAAAACATTAAAGCTCCGGTCAAAGGCAAGAAAACCGCACAATTTTACTTAACGTTATGAAACTTTCGTCTGCAGCGAAATGAGTATACTGAAAATCTTATTTAAAGTAAGCCCCACGGTCACAAAATAATCAGACGTTCAGATTTAAAGTAATAATAAAAATGAGCAAAAATTATATTAGGTTTATTATTTATATGCATTTGCTTATTCGAAAACTGACAACTGTAAGCGTTGATGTATCAATAAAGGGTATTTATTTGAAGGATTTTAAGTAGGGTCTGCTGGACATTTGTATAAAGAAAATCACAGACAGACATTTTATATGGGGAAAGAATTGTTAAGGTACTTCCAACTTGAACGGAAATGGTTAGCTTTATAGTACAATACGGAAAACTAATGTTGTTAAGGCTGAAATGTAGAAACTTACTAGCGAGATGAAAAAAAATTGTAATTGGCATGTGACAAGCTCTTTGTTCGAATTCCGATTAAGGAATGGACGTATGTTCCATTCTAAGGTTTAACGTTAGGCATAGTTAGGTTTTTAATAAATTCCCTAATTAGTTTTAAATAAGCGAAAACTGTTGTAATCAACACTGAGATGTGAAGTCAGTGTCTGACGAAGCATTAGTTTTACACAATTCCTCCAAAATAATTTACTATGGCACTAGAAATTTTTTACTGTGTTAAATGATTAACTTATTTTACCAGACACGTTTATTATCTCTCAGTGTTATTAATACAAAAATACAACGCATTTTTTCTGTTCTCTTACACCATTTGCACATCAAAAAATTTAGTATGCAGGTTATAATTTAAGCACGATAATTCCACACATACGCAGACAGAAAAATCTGTAACAGTTTTCGCATGCCCAAGTGAAAGGATCAGGTAATTAAACCGCCCTAAAGAATTTTTTTTTCTGTAAAGATAAGAAATGAATACATTCTCTTCGGGTATCAGGAACTATTCTGCGCAAAATATTATTGCCGTTAATTCTCATCACAATGGGCCCAACGAATACTACATACACTGTTTTTAAATTCAGTCGTAATTGTGTTTTAGAGGTGACATGTAAATGAATTATCTGCTGGGTTGACTACGCCAGAACAGCACAAAGCACGCTTTGTTAGTCTGGGTAGTTAATTGCACATCATGCTCCGTCAGCTAAGACTGGCTCCCCCCACCCCTCCCCCATTTACAGCCCTACCTATCAGGTTGTAATAGGAAGAGGAGAGGGTGTTGTACCCAATCAGCTAAAGTGCGGAGAAGTGGGGTGAAGTTCTCATACACACAACGTCATTACTGGTATGGGGTGGGGGGTGGGGGGGAAGTAACAGTCGTGTATCATCTATCTTCGATGCCTTTATATACAGCCAGCTGGCATACCGTCTTTCTGGGACAATTTATGCCTGGATGAAATACATAAAAAAAAATGTATTTGATGTGAAGGTATATCTGAAGTAAAAACATTTTGTTTACAGTATGGTTTCTGAAAAAAAATATATTTTTTTTTTTGGTGCCTGCCACATTTGGGGATACAACGAAGGATTAGGTAAAATGTGTTTCGTTGTGACGATATAATTTTAGCAGAAAATACAATTAACTAATTAATTTCTGTAAAAAAACAGGCTGCTCTTAAAAACGGCGTTTTTAACATTAAAAAATCCCTGGTAATAATGAGGCGGGGATTCTTCACCACGCAACTTCTCAAATGTGTAATGAGTTTTTATTACTTTTACGTGGAAAATGCAATGCTCGTATGATCAGGCGTCGAACCTGGAAACTAGTAACATTACTCACAATTACAGGATTCGCATTAAGAAACAAACATGTTAGTAAACAATGGCTTTTGCACTAAAAAGCTTTTCCCTTCATTTTCCGTTTGAATATCGAGAGTAAAATACGCATTTTTGCCTCATCCAAAAAAGACGTTACAATTTGAAATGCCACAAGGTAATTGTGATCTGCGAAAAGTAAACATTTCTACGTACATTCTTCTTGATCATGTAATTAATACCTACTCCGNTAACATTACTCACAATTACAGGATTCGCATTAAGAAACAAACATGTTAGTAAACAATGGCTTTTGCACTAAAAAGTTTTTCCCTTCCTTTTCCATTTGAATATCGAAAGTAAAATACGCATTTTTGCCTCATCCAAAAAATACGTTACAATTTGAAATGCCCCNGCATTTTTGCCTCATCCAAAAAAGACGTTACAATTTGAAATGCCACAAGGTAATTGTGATCTGCGAAAAGTAAACATTTCTACGTACATTCTTCTTGATCATGTAATTAATACCTACTCCGGTTTTGTTTGCAATATCCTGTGTAAATTTTAACACGTTGTAGGAATTTTCAATGTTATTCAAACGATTTCAAGATATCGTTATATTTTAGGCCTAGTTTAAAATTGTGGAGTTAAATACAATTTGCATAAAACACTTATGCTTGCTTCTCCTCCATAGAAATATACCGCCCTCATTTGGCAGGTGACCCATAATTCACTATGATGGATAGAGATATCGATCACATCGAACGTGCGTTAGTAGTTTGTTGATATAATTTTACTGACATCTTACACGGAAGATAATATTACTCCGCCGATGTATCAGGTTCGCGTAGCTGTAACTGAGAGGCTCCTTCAATCCACGTGGCATTCGTGGCTAATTAAAAAACGCGATTCATAACGGAGTGCCTCGAGCATTTATTACGAGGTTTTTATTACATTACTGATCCTTGCGTTAGTATACCAGACACTTTCCTGGAATTAATTTACTTTTTTTTTTTTCCTCTCTGGGAAGCCAAACAATTGCGGCTGGAATACCGCGGCTCGTGCGTCTGTTAATTGGAAGCGTCCACAAATCGGGGAAGAGTGCGTGCATGTAATCCGACCGCAGGTAGAAATTTCGGGCTTACAGATTATAAACTATGGCGGCATAAATCCACAGCCTTGCGTGCCATCAATTGGTGACGTAAACAAACAAACTGTAATGCGAAAATAAATATAATTTTATAGTTTCGAATGGCAAGGTTGTCCGGAAAACTAACTGTAACACATTCTTCTTCTTACCGCACTATTATGACTTTTCGTAGATTTATGGGAATTTTTCGAAAACGCGCTGTTAATATTTACACGGAAATGCCCTCCGTAATGACAAGAAACGAAAACGAGATCAGTACGTATGAAATACGGAACTTTTCCGTATTTTCCTACAACTTCGGGTTTCGGAAACGAACAATGTTGAAATCACACGAACCGTTTTTCTCTCCTGCAACAAAAATAAAATACCATTTAGGGCATTCTTGCCACTTAAACGTATGCATTCAAACATTTTAAAGAAGACAAGCCTCTTTGTAACAAATAGGAACGTTTCGAACATTAAAACATTACTAGAAACTGAAGGGAAAAAATACGTGCTTTGCACTCGTACTGTATAAGAACTGGTTAATAGGTGTGCTGTACTAATTAACATTTAACGTATTTTTTATTGGTGTTAAAATGTACAAAATATTTTCTCTATTTATAATGTACTTTTTATTCACGAAATTTAAACTTTATTCCGTAATGTATTTGCGTAAGCCGTAAACGCAGAAGAAAACCGTCTAGCA
Organism: Clitarchus hookeri; assembly: GCA_002778355.1. Lineage (NCBI taxonomy): Eukaryota > Metazoa > Arthropoda > Insecta > Phasmatodea > Phasmatidae > Clitarchus > Clitarchus hookeri. The sequence continues at coordinate 132,922 of NQII01005495.1, forward strand.
AATTCACGTCGACGATCCTTTAATTCACAAACACTTCTGTGAAATTTACGTAAGGTCGGTTATTGAAGAGAAGTGGTGTCCGTAATTTAAAGAATATTACTCAGTGTATTTTTAGCGAGTACGTTTCCGTAACTTCACGGTATTTTATCGCGGTCGTGTGTGGTCACGCGACTGCATGTGTAACTTGCATTCGGGAGTGTAGGTGGTTCGATACAGGTTGGCTGCAGTGGGGGCAGGTTGTCCCCTGTTTTTTTGCTTCACGTATACTGTACTGAAAATACATTTTTAGGTTCCTTCCTGTGTCTTGCCTAGTCCTCGCCCATTATATTACGAGCCTGGTAAGTCTTTGTGCATGAAACGAAATAAATAATGTTACAGTTGCTACGTAAATAACTGAACCCATATCTGAATCTCCGTGTCTCTAACTGCAAATGCGGACGCAGAGATTGGAAAGCTCCAGAAAAGTTGGCAGCGACGCACAAAAAGTAGTTCTATGCTTTTACGTAGTACTAAAAAAAAATGTGATGTTTAAACCAGTGAACACTGACTACGTTTTACTTCATATCCGTTAGTTTCAAGCACATTAAAGTACGAATTGGGAAATGAGCAAAATATAAATGNTGACTACGTTTTACTTCATATCCGTTAGTTTCAAGCACATTAAAGTACGAATTGGGAAATGAGCAAAATATAAATTACGGTTCTACATTATCTACGCATGGAGAAAGTGATCTGATCCAGGGCAATGGTAATTTAAAATGTGGCGGAAGGTTACAAAACTCTCTTTAGTAGGGCTTTTAGAGGTGCTCAANTGACTACGTTTTACTTCATATCCGTTAGTTTCAAGCACATTAAAGTACGAATTGGGAAATGAGCAAAATATAAATGACTATTTTACATTATCTACGCATGGAGAAAGTGATCTAATCCAGGGCAATGGTAATTTAAAATGTGGCGGAAGGTTACAAAACTCTCTTTAGTAGGGCTTTTAGAGGTGCTCAATTAACCTCGAACATCCTAACGTGCATATTTAGTGCACTTTTCCTTGAGAATTAACAAACTTCTGTGAGTATATGCAAGCGTGCGCAAACTCTAAGCCGGGTTACGTGTTTTAAAAAAAAATCGTTTAATACTTCGCACGATTTCGTGCATTTTCCTTGAGAATCAACAAACTTCTGTGAGTATATGCAAGCGTGCGGAAACTCTAAGCCGGGTTACGTGTTTAAAAAAAAAATCGTTTAATACTTCGCACGAGAACAGAATGGTTCCTAATTACGTAGAATCGAGGGACATAGTGTGGTAATCTACTCAGGTTAACGCACATCTCCAAGCTACAAACGCAGGACCGCTGAACAGGTAGGGGCTGTAGATTGTTTATCTGATATGTTCCTGTACGTATTCAGAAAAGAAAATCGTTCCAACGATATAGTACGTTATATTTTTCGAGTCTTTGTGTACGTAAACAACTGCACATTGCACTATATACCGTTGCGAATCATTCTGAATGTTTTCCAGCAGCTTGAATATATGTTATTCAGTAATTAATGACATGAGGTTTAAGCTTTGTTCACCTGGAAGTTTTCTTGACCCTTTTAGCTGTACCCTCAAATTGGTCACATCAGTCTTTAACTATGCTCGCTTAATTACTCAATTCTAGTCAACACTGGTGACAAACAATATTACTTTTGTGACAGAACTGTGAAGAATAAAAATTGTACACTTCAAAAACGAAATATAATTATAAGAATTAATGTAATTTTTTGAGAAGACTGACAGCTTGGCGTCGTCCACTGTTACAGCCACGGCTAAACGGCTACGAAGTAGTTCGGATGCCTGCCTATACATTGCCCGCCATCGTGCAATGTTATTGTTATTGAAATGCTACGTGATTTACCTGTTTCGTTCTGACATTACACCAATCCTCCCATACGTCACACAGATGTGTGTCATACCTACCAATACCTGACAATCCCTACAATTATCTCAATAGCACCACATCCATCTCTACAAGGCATTTTCTATGACCTGGGGCCGCGGTGGGGTAGCAGTCAGGCTAATCGCCTCCCGCTTAGGGGAACCGGGTTCGATTCCCGGCCGGGTCACTCCCAGAGTTTCGCTGTGGGAATCGTGCCGGAGGATGCCGCCGGTCGGCGGATTTTTCTCGGGGATCTCCCGTTTCCCCTCGCCCATGCAATCCGGCGCTGCTACAGATATCGCTTCGCCCTCATCGGCTCTCAACACCTCGATGCTGAGAGCCGCCCAAACCTCTCCCCTCCACTCTCCATTATGAACGATCGCTTGACAAGCACCGTACTCTGTTGTGACGAAGCTGTTCGCACGTTTGTTATTTCGCAAAGAAATAGCGAGTTCGCTACAATAAGACTTGTACTTGATAAAGAGGAAGCCTGAATGTGTATGCACTCATAAACCTTAGCTCTGTCTTACAAAGCAGGCATTTAGTAACTCAGAATAAACTTTATCATTTGTTACAAAAACTTTTCAGAAATCAAAAAGATAAAAAAATAAGCACTACGCATACGAAACAGTTTACGAAATGCGATAAAAACTAGTAACTAACGTTTGCTCTTTGAAATATTTTTTAAAATTTTAAACTATAAATTTTTTATATGCCTAGCCAAATCGCGCATTGTCGGGGTGAAAAGTTTCACTTGACATTTCGACGTTTTTCTACTTCCCATTACCGGAACGTCAAGCCCACGCACCGCTAGTCCTTCGTCACACGCCGCTGTCACTAGCGCAGTAATCCGCGGGGCGGGACGACGAATAAAAAAAAAATTAAAAAATACTCCGGCCGTAATGATTGGACGCGAAGTGCGGCAGTCTGAAATTGATCGCATTCGTTTGAAAAAAAAAAAAAAAANAAAAAAAAGGGGGGGGAGACTGGAGATCCCCGAGAAAACCTGTCGACCAGCGGCATCGTCCGGCACGATTTCCAAATGTGAAACTACGAGAGCGACTTCGCCGGAAATCGAACCCTGTTAACTTAGGTGGGAAGCTAGTAGTCTAACTACTACATTACCGTGGCCCCTAACGGAATGGCATTTTGTAAATTCGAATGGTTGCTTAATTTCACTGTCGCCGTTATTTTTTAATACTAGCTCATCCGGTTAGAATGCAGTTAATTTCTTTCCCTAGTTGTCAAAAGTGAATAACTATGTTTCACAAATCCACGTTAGAATAATATATCCTTGTTGCACTATAAACCACAGAAGAATCCTGTGAATATTACGGCTGAANCACAAATCCACGTTAGAATAATATATCCTTGTTGCACTATAAACCACAGAAGAATCCTGTGAATATTACGGCTGAAACAGTTATAAAAATGTAATTTCTAAAATAATAATTTAATCTTTAGAAAAAAAATTATTAAATTGTAAATCAAAAAGAACGTCAACATCAGCAGATTCCATGATCCCTCGAACAAAAATTGATGCAGGAATCGTGTAATTTGCGAAATGCGTGTAAGCGCCGCTGACTTACGAAACAGAAATGTTCGTTGTAAATGTATGTAAAATTAGAGTCACTTTAATATAACGAGCTGGCATTTTTTTAATAACATGCTCATTATCTCAGATATAAGAACCGAAATGCAATTATTACCAGCACTATCAAGATGGCCTGGAGAAATTTGTATATAACAGCGACGTAATCGCAGCATTCTTCAATATTGGTTCAAAACTTTGTTTGCGTGTTAGCACAAAATAGTACGCAGTAAATCGAGGCTTGAAAATAAGGCCTTCCAGCCGAGATTGCCCGAATTGCACTTTAATGCGCCCACAATTATTTAATATTATTTTTAAAAATAAACCCTCTGTAAATAAAAAATTACATTAACACATTTTACCATGCAACTGCATTCAGTGAATTAGGTAGCACTTTGGCCTACATTCAAGTGTAGAACGGAGAAATTTGAAAGTTTATGTGGTGTAATTTTTCCCACCATTCAAAACATTGTTTATCCAGGAAACAAAATGTTTCAGGGACAAAATAATGCCAGAACTTCATATCATCGTGACGCAATAACAAAACTTCTTATAGGTCATTTACGAGTTTTTGCGTTAACAGAACAAGGAACAAAAAGTCTTACGTTCACGCGTTTTACTTTAAGAAGATTTACAATAACACAAATACTGCCCAATGTACGTCGTTTGGAATTTTGTTATGGCCGGGTAAAATATTGAACATAAGGTTTCACAGACCATTGAGAACAGAAATGTTATATCAAAGAAACCGAAAACCCCTATTTGGTGGATTGCGGAGTTAGAAGGCCTTGGGAGTCACAGCGATATGACACACAAGATCCTCCAGCACAGGTGAACATCAACTTCAGTTTTGACCCCTCCCTGGAAAATTCTGGTAAATAATGTGAATTTTGCCTGCAGTAACCGGTTAAAGTGATCGGTACCGTCATTCTGAAAATAATAAGGATTTAATATCACGATGTTTTTAATAAGGAAGGAGTTATGAGAGCTTGGCCGTACAGGATGGTAACAAGCAACTTAAATTAACACTTCAGTCAAGTACTTTGTTCCCAGGACATTTGGGGCCGGACAGTAACTGTGAGCAGAATCAACCGTTTGGCCGACGGAAGCACTGAATACTTCTAGAACCTTCATCAGGTTAAATATGAAATTTAAATGCCTACACGGCTTTAGGCCTGCTGTTAAATCATGCATTCGTTACGTTAGACCGCTGTGTTCGATAAATCTGCAAGACAAATTCAAGTCCTTTCCAACGTATCAAAGTAATAAGGCAACCTCGTTAGTCGAAACAATAAGGGCTAAAGTTCGTTGTTCCCGTCTCATATAGGCTTCTTTTAGACACACGTTTAGGATGATTCAGAACGTAA
>NQII01005495.1:138425-157326 GCA_002778355.1 Clitarchus hookeri
AGACTGAACTCATTTACTCAGTTTAAACCACGTAATAAGAAATGCATTTTTTCTTAAAAAACCTTACGTGTTTTCAGATATCGTAACTGTTAAGAACTGTTATTGATAGTTCTAGGAACGGTTGATAATCGTCTTGTTTTCTTCGGATATTACAGCATTTTGCCTGATGAATCTTGTCACGGTTACGGATGCACTTTTATCACATAATATTTGGAATCCAATTCGTCTAAGCGCACCGTAATAATACACACTTGGTTGTATCACAAATGGTAGTCAGTCATCACACAAACTCGTACGCAATAGTTATATGGATTTTATAGTGGATTTCATCCTCAACAAGAAGACTGTAAGCTGCATAGTGGTTGCTTCTCAAACTACCAATTTGTTTAATCACCTATGGCAGTCGGTATTTGCAATGAAGTGAAAATAAAGTTTCCGGTTCTTTTATCAACCGAGTGGCAGAAAAAAAAATTACAGACACTTGTGTACATTTGTAAACTAATTAAGCATAATGTTATGGCTGGATCACCACGAGGATTGAAAATACACGACTTCTTGACAATACGACTGACAAAGCCAAAAAAATAAAATCGCCACCTTTTTTTCTCCGTGGTATTAAATACTCACAAGAGGAGCTAAGTTCCTTTTTGTTTTTTTTTTTTTATTCATATGCACGCCTCATTAGTAACAAATACGGCGCAATGTTGTGTGCGAAGCCAATTAAGGTCACGCTAGTCCTTCAGTAGGATTTATCCATTGTTTGAAAAACCGCAATTATGCTTGACGAGTACTGTTATATTATTTTCATGAAATGTTCCGCATTAGCGTCCTGTTTTCGCTACAAACAAAGCTGGTGCCATAGCACTCTATGGTGCTCGTATTTGGCAGGTTGCTCGTTTATATATAAATGGAGAAGGCCGCAAAAAATAAAACAAAATATTTCATCATAAGAAATTTCATGGAATTGGGTTGGATTACCGTCCATTTCATTGAAAGGCTGGCATGAATTTTGTCATTGAGCAACTCGTTTTCGACACTACCTGAAAATTTCTACACCAATGAATAAAAACGTCTTATTTGCGTGCCCAAATCATGTGGCAGTTTAGTCACAAGAGCAATGCCTTCACGGTAAAATGAGCCCTTCTGAAATCAACCTTTGAAAAATGTCACTTCCCCCACCTGCATATATTTTAACGGACACGACGAATGGCGTGCGCCCAGTAAAGTTGGTACTGGCGGAGAGGAACTAGTTCCATGTCTAAACGTTGATTTAAAAGTGTTAAGTAAACATTTGTGAATACTGAAATTATTTCTTTTGCTTTCTGATTTTTTTGTACATATAAATGTATGAAATAACAAATGTGTAAAATATTTACTTTCCTAATAACTTCACAATTTCACTTGATATATGCACGGATAAAGTGACGAGGCCAATGGCAATGTTAATTTTATATATGGTGAAAGAATACGCAATGTGAATGCAAGCAGACGTCAAACAGGGCTTTCAAAAGTGCTCAGTTAACCACGAACAGCCCATATCAGTCTCTGTCATACACTCTAAGAAATTATTCGTAAAATTACTATATAACTATATTTGAATAGTGAGAGAGTGCGAATGGTAAACTACTTTCCCATACATCGATGGTAGCGTTCCTGCACATTCGCTCACGAAACTGTTTTATGCTGTGTAGAGTGTGGAGCATTTTAAAGCCACTTTCTGCACAACATCCTATAAACTGGACACTGGAAAAAAAAAAAAAAAGTTAAGCCTGAGTATTCACCAGTAGTATTTCTCTAGCTGATAACACTGCTTTTCTTTTACAAAGTACCATGGTAAAAAATGTCTTCGCATTGATATCAATATGGTGTATATCGAAACTCGAAACGAGAGCTAATTATCACGGACAGCAATCAGTAAGGAAGCTTTGACGAAGCCGCTTTGACAAAAACCTTTCATTTATGTGTATATATATCGCTAGGTTATAAGAAAAAGCGCTCGCTGGAGAGAGTTGTTTTTTAATTAAATCATAATTTTTTAATTATGCGGTGTGGACGAAGGGCATAACATTCCACTTCGCGGGTTCACAGTGAAGTGCTCCTCACTCAGAAAAATAAAATACAAAACTGGAGTTTCCAAAGAATTTTTCTGCCTATTTCTTGCCTGAAAGTATGGAAATAGTTTTTTATCCTTATCGTTATTTTAATTTACAATAACGGCCTAACGTTTCTAAATAGGCGTTTATTTTTTATTAGGATTTAAATATTTCTACAATAGTTATTGATTACACATACTGTTATAAATATAATAACTTAAATGACGCCAGAACAGATATTAAATACAAATTACTTATATTAAAAATATTTTATTTTAAATATTTGTATAAAAATTTTACATTTTCAATGCCACTGTTTTAACGCTAACTCTTAAAATAGTTCCCATTTTACATAACACCTTGTAAGCAACTCACGCTGAATTTTTCGTAAAAAAAAAATATGTGAGCGTAAGTATAATCTATTGATAGTAGAATTCTGTCAGTTCAAATGCATGAGCGGAATAAATAAAACAATTTAAAATAAGCATACCAGTCAACCATGCTGTTCGTATACTAGGGGCAGCTATTCATGTCACTCGCTCTCAGTCGCAACAGATTGAAACCAGACTTCAATTTCCCTGGGCGGGCTTTGCGCATCTTCTTTTATTTGTCCCGATATTAATTACACATGCACTACCATTAATTACGAACATATATATATATATATATATCCCACTGCAAAACACTTCTGTTGTAGCAATACCGAATAAAAAGATAAATTAAAATTAATGATAACACGCTCTACACTATACCACTCTAATGAGAAATGTGCAATTTTGAAAAGTCACTTGCAATCGTCAACATAATTAAATGTATCATTATTTGAAAATAACATAACAAACCCATGTTTAACCCGCCGTTGAAATTTGTGTATTTAAGCAAGCCACGGTAATATATATAGTTTTTTTTTAAATACAACGTCTCCGGAATTATAGCGGGAACAAGGTTTTAAAAAGATATAAGCTGATGTTTCACTGATTTTAATCACTGTTGATGTGAAAAAAATACATCTTTATAACTACTAGATATTCGTGATTACATTATTTAAAATAAATATTCTGGAGCACGACTTAGCGAAGGTACTGGTTCGTGCCATTCGTTTCACATCACAAGCCATTACGTATGTGTTGCATTACATCACGGGAGTCCAATAATACGCATTAATTCCTCTAAAGTCAATCAATTGTGCTGCGTAAACAATGTACCTAATACAATAAAAACCGTTACATTGGAAGCAAAATGCAAATATGGTTTCTTAAACGAATAATTACTTTTCAAAATTGTTTATTTCAGATCTTTATATAATTTTATCCTTCATCTTAAAGTCACTAGTATTTGGTTCAAGGGGAAAAACCAAATCTGTATTCGATAATTTTGCCGTTTATTTTCACTTCGTAGTGTTGAAAGTGATGTTTTCTGAATTTGCTGGACGTCCTTTAATTTTGTGAGGGTCTGGCGTGGGTACATTAATGTGCAAGTATATTTTTAATACGTTTAATACAACACTTTGTTTATACACTGTGTGGTATAGGCGGATTGTAACACCGGAGTTGCGAAGAGAAGCTAAAACTAACAATAAAGAATACAGCACATTGTTTATTATGGCCAACCATTTGGTCTCAGCAGTCCCATGACTCTATGTGTACCGAATATATTTCTTTTCATATGTAAACAAATGGGGTTGTTGTAGTTTTCTTCAAACAAATATATTTCTTTCTAAATTTTTCGATTTGCATTGTCGCGTTAGACGCCATGTAAATAATAAAAGTTGTTCTTTCACGATGGTTGCTGAGTACATTCAAAATGTAACGCTCGTTACAGAAACACAATTTCAGAGTACTCGAAAAGGTCTAAAAACTGTTTTTTTTTTCAAAGTGCTGCCTCAGAAAATATACGCATCAGATACATACAAAATTAATCAAGGGCCCTGCACTGAACCTTCCTACAGACTTTCTATCAATAAAATAATAATAGGGCCACCGCTGAAAGGCCCATAGGTACACACAGTGTGACGAGAACACTGTACGTCAGTTCAGAGCCTTNAATTATAGCGGGAACAAGGTTTTAAAAAGATATAAGCTGATGTTTCACTGATTTTAATCACTGTTGATGTGAAAATAATACATCTTTATAACTACTAGATATTCGTAATTACATTATTTAAAATAAATATTCTGGAGCACGACTTAGCGAAGGTACTGGTTCGTGCCATTCGTTTCACATCACNATTACATTATTTAAAATAAATATTCTGGAGCACGACTTAGCGAAGGTACTGGTTCGTGCCATTCGTTTCACATCACAAGCCATTACGTATGTGTTGCATTACATCACGGGAGTCCAATAATACGCATTAATTCCTCTAAAGTCAATCAATTGTGCTGCGTAAACAATGTACCTAATACAATAAAAACCGTTACATTGGAAGCAAAATGCAAATATGGTTTCTTAAACGAATAATTACTTTTCAAAATTGTTTATTTCAGATCTTTATATAATTTTATCCTTCATCTTAAAGTCACTAGTATTTGGTTCAAGGGGAAAAACCAAATCTGTATTCGATAATTTTGCCGNATTTTATCCTTCATCTTAAAGTCACTAGTATTTGGTTCAAGGGGAAAAACCAAATCTGTATTCGATAATTTTGCCGTTTATTTTCACTTCGTAGTGTTGAAAGTGATGTTTTCTGAATTTTCTGGATGTCCTTTAATTTTGTGAGGGTCTGGCGTGGGTACATTAATGTGCTAGTATATTTTTAATACGTTTAATACAACACTTTGTTTATACACTGTGTGGTATAGGCGGATTGTAACACCGGAGTTGCGAAGAGAAGCTAAAACTAACAATAAAGAATACAGCACATTGTTTATTATGGCCAACCATTTGGTCTCAGCAGTCCCATGACTCTATGTGTACCGAATATATTTCTTTTCATATGTAAACAAATGGGGTTGTTGTAGTTTTCTTCAAACAAATATATTTCTTTCTAAATTTTTCGATTTGTATTGTCGCGTTAGACGCCATGTAAATAATAAAAGTTGTTCTTTCACGATGGTTGCTGAGTACATTCAAAATGTAACGCTCGTTACAGAAACACAATTTCAGAGTACTCGAAAAGGTCTAAAAACTGTTTTTTTTTTTCAAAGTGCTGCCTCAGAAAATATACGCATCAGATACATACTAAATTAATCAAGGGCCCTGCACTGAACCTTCCTACAGACTTTCTATCAATAAAATAATAGGGCCACCGCTGAAAGGCCCATAGGTACACACAGTGTGACGAGAACACTGTACGTCAGTTCAGAGCCTTNAATAATAGGGCCACCGCTGAAAGGCCCATAGGTACACACAGTGTGACGAGAACACTGTACGTCAGTTCAGAGCCTTGCGCTTAGCGGCGATGGAGCACTTGATGCGCTTGGCAGAGTCGCCCTTATCGCTCCCGTGCTTCTCGGCCTCAAGCGTGGAAAAAAGCTCCAGGTAGGTGGGAGCCTTACAACGCGGAGGAATTGCTTGAAAGTAGAACTTTAGCAGGGCTTCAGAAAAGTGAGAAGTAACCGTGAACGTACTATGCCTAGGGACAGATGTTTTTCGCGAAAATATTTTTGGCCATGTAAGTATTCAATATCCTACGTCCACAACCACAATTTCCTTCGGTTATTGGCCGCGTGTCTACGTGAGAAGGCATGTTCCTATTTGACTGGGCCAATCGTAATAAAGTACATACTTCGATACTGAACGTCCGTGATTCGCGGACAGTCACTTGAGGCACGTGACATTTAAAATCATCCAACCACGAAAGTGCGCATGAACAAAAGTGTTTTGGAGAAAAACTGGTCTTGGAATCTTTCCGCGAAAAAACACTTGCCGCTAGCTATAACTAGGGGCAGTGATACGCGAAAAGATTTCGAGACAAGATACAGTCCAAAGCACCGTAGGGTCGTCCAGCTTCTTTGATTGACTAAAAAATGTTCTGGCCCGTGTTAGTTTGCGCACGAATCAGGAAGGTTCAGTGTCGGANCCAGCTTCTTTGATTGACTAAAAAATGTTCTGGCCCGTGTTAGTTTGCGCACGAATCAGGAAGGTTCAGTGTCGGAGTTACTTAGTCCTGAGTGGCTTGGTCAAAGACGGACGTGGCACCAGCAGCCAATGGAAGCATTACAACCGCTGAGGTGTGTGTATAGTATTGAAGTCTACTGTGTGCTCCGGATTTTTACGCGAAAAGTCACCGGCCCTAACTGTAACTACTGTTGTCCGGGATCCACACTCATGAGGCNCCAGCTTCTTTGATTGACTAAAAAATGTTCTGGCCCGTGTTAGTTTGCGCACGAATCAGGAAGGTTCAGTGTCGGGGTTACTTAGTCCTGAGTGGCTTGGTCAAAGACGGACGTGGCACCAGCAGCCAATGGAAGCATTACAACCGCTGAGGTGTGTGTATATAGTATTGAAGTCTACTGCGTGCTCCGGATTTTTACGCGAAAAGTCACCGGCCCTAACTGTAACTACTGTTGTCCGGGATCCACACTCATGAGGCAGGGAGTGTACGGCAGCCGACGACGCAAGAGCGTCTGGATTCGCCGTGCGAGTCCGTCGACGTGCTGCTTTACTGCTCGGGCTACGAGCTTGCAACAGCGAGCACATGTGTGTGTGTGGCGGGTGTGCACGTGTGTGCCGGAGGCTGTGCAACTGCCTCCGACCCGTAACTCCGGGGGAACATTTCGCGGCATTTCCCCCAGCCGGTGCACCGGCCCGGGGATAGTGGCGCAGCGCACTTGGGGCACTCAGCTGATGGGATCCCGTCTGCGATGGGCAAGACGACGCCTGCACGCCACCCGATGGGAGAACATACGGTAGTTCACACGTGTTGTTCCGGAGATCGTAAGGCGGTTCGGCCAGTTTACATTCCAAAATATTATTCGCAAATTTTCATTAGTGTATTCCTATAGTGAGAAAGCGCACATGGTATAAAGATTTTCACATGCCTCTTGAGTTCCCGACTAACTCACTCACTCATCGCCGCAACAGCCCACACTGCTCGAAGCAAAAGCATGGCAATTTAGGAATGGCTTGCCCGTAGGGTGCAGGTGATCACTAAGAAAGGATTTTCCTAAATTTAACTCCTAAAAGTGCGGAAAAATTGTAAAACGTGTTTTCGAGACCTTCCCGGTAGCTAATTAACCCGTTGTGATTTTAGCATCTGAAGGTAGCACATAGACATACAATGCATGCATTGAGAAGAAATATCTGTAACACTGATTCCCATTTAAATCTTGGGACTGCAGTCTTGGTAGTCTGGCCCTTAAACAAGTTTTGATATATCCTACGTCTAACAAAAATACAACACACTGTCTGTGGCATGACTCGAACTCACGATCTTACTTTTTGGTAATTAAATTAGGGAGCCTCAGCAGCGACGGCAGGTTCTGTTTTGTATACATTATGTGGATAGTAATTGAATTATATATGACAGAAGTTATTTTAATTACAAAAGTTAAAAAGAAATTCAGGTATCAAAAAACAGCGACACAAAACTGTAAACATTTAATTGAAAATATGCATACGTAAATAATAAGCGTTTTTCACTTGTGATAACTGCTATAGTCTATTCGTGGTTTCTTCGCACTTTTTGATTCAAACATTTGAAAAATCACCCCATGTATGACGTGTTTAGTTATTTCCTAAATACGCCATCTATCGCAACAGTTTTATAACTCTGTTAACATAAAAGTATCTCGTTTTTAGTTACATTGAAGTTTCACCTATATTTTATTTATGAATTATAACATTTCATTCTAAATAAATATGAATAAAAACAGTGAGAAAACCTGTGTGTTGGTAGCACCTAGTGAGAAATAGTCCTCATGCAAAATAATATTACAACAGAGTGCGCACAAAATCAGTGCGTTGTAATAAAGCTTAGTTTGCACGAGGCGGGGGAATATCTTGGAAGTAGAAATTCAGCTGGGCTTCAGAAAAGTGTGAAGTAACTGTTAATGGATTATAGTAAGCAGTCTGTTTCTTGGTGCTTATTTTGACATCTATTGAAATGGCATATTTTTAATAATTTTTTCCTCAAGTTCACTACTTTATTGTAAATTATTTATTATGATTCGTCCCCTCCCGCCACCTATTATTGGCACATCACAATGAACTAAAATATACAAATTTATTCCTACACACGTTCGACAGTTCTCTCGTTAGTCTCAAAACATACCTGCGGTCTGAGTATTTGATGGTAAAACCTCGCGAGTTCAATGATGCAGGCTCTTACTCCACAGCTATCTGTTGATTCACTACTGCTCCTAGTCCCGAGCAGCACGGGAGTTTATCGGGAGATTTCTTAAGGCCTCAGAGCTTATCTAATAAAGGCTTATTTTATTTGCGAAATTACTTACGAATGCACGTGTACACGAAGTCTAGACTAACCTTCAGTAAATTCTAGACATTTCAACTTCCCTCGACATACCCGGTAGCACTAATTAATCGTTAACATTTTCACACCCCATTATTTTATAATCTTGTACGATTAAATTATATAATGAGACTTCGGCTGTTTTCCTGAGAATCTCGAGTAGTCAGGGAAAAGGGTAGCCGTGATCTCATTGGGGCAGCCAAACGAGGAAACAGATTTTCACAAGACGACTAACATGTTGCAGAACTGAGCATATTCGCTTGGAATCTAACAAGCACTCGAGAAATTTTGTGGAAAAGTATTGTTTATGATAATAGCATAGTCAGGAAACTCACGGGATTTAGGGCACGCAACCCTGTTTGTACTTATCACGAGGAGGCTCTCACAGGATTTAGGGCTCGCACGATCCATGCTGGGTACGACTTGCATTAAGGATCCCGGCTTGTAAAACCCTCAAGGTCACGACCGTCTATACGGAAGCGGTGCTACGGCAATGCAAAGTAGCATAAACAGGCTTCCCGCGTATTTTGTTTCCTCAGAATGTTAAGCGGACCATAGGGTATTAATACAGTAATCTGTTCAGAAAAGAAACAGCGTTGTCGGTATATTTTAAAATAGTATTTTACTGGAGAATAAACATCGTAAACAAAGTGCCACTTACAGCGATTATCAACGACCGCCAAGGCGAAACGGGTTCAATCTCCGGGCCGGTTCACTCCGGATATTCGCTAGTGGGAATCGTGCCGGACGATGCTGTTGGCTGGCAGGTTTTCTCGGGAATCTCCAGTTTCCCCACCTGCCCTTTCATTCCGGCGCTGCTCCATACTCACCTCGCTTCACCCTCATCGACTTTCAAGACCTCGATAGTTAGAGTGTGTCAATACCTGAATTTGTGAATTGGCAACAAAATATCGACTATCACTTTCTCTCTGAAAACATATATTTGTGTTGTAGTATCCCATTTTTTTTAAAATGATAATAGACACGACTGCTTACAAAGGGACTCATATGGCACATAGGAATACCCCTTAAGGGTGCTCGCAACCTTGAAGCTGCACAGTGCAGACTTCTCTAGCGCCTGACGCATGAATCAGAGTTAAACGATGGTATCATGTCGTTTCAAGCATTGAGGGAAACAGTACCACCACCCACTGTGTGAATCGGCGTAATTATAAGACACTGTACGCCCATTCGGAAGGTTTTATGATCGTTTTCCGGTCCGGCCAACCCGGTTTCGATTCTAAACGATTTTGCCGAAATCACTCCATGCGAATGTAGTGACAGTTCCTTAATAAAACAATGAACGAGTCCTTCCCCGTTACTGATAGTCCGAGCAACTAGTTCCTTGTCAACGAGACGATTACAGACACACAATAATCGAATTAAACTCAGAAACTTGTAGGACTTTCAACGCTGCCGATTCTGGTTACGGGATTAAACAACCAAAGATAAAAAGTATGCCTTAATAAAAAATAATTAAACCAACTAAAAGCAAATTTAAATTCAATAACAAAAAAGTGGTTTCCTATGTAAGAAAAACGTTTAAAAAACCGGGGGTTAGAAACATTGATATCAGCGCGATTAAATGTTCAATTTTTTTTTAGCAACAATTCGTTAACCAATACAGCGAAATGTGAATCTTCGCATCATGGTTAGTCTTCAGTAAATATTATAATCTGACAGTAGAAATGGGTCTATGAAATTTTGATAGCTCTTATTAAAGTCATACAACCAAGCAGGGGTGCCGACTTGTAAAAAAAAAATTGGCCGTATTAAAAAAAAATGAGGGCGGCGAAGGGAGGGTTAAAAAAAAGTAAATATTTTCAAGTGCCATATTTAAAAAGTGGTGTGACCAAAGGCTAATATTAAGTAGAATGGCAACTACTACCTTTTACTGCGGTAGAAAACACTGCTCGGATCGCAATTCTGCAGCCTAAATAGAACTCGGAGACGGCGCCTATGCTGCTAAGCACACAAAAAAAAAAACCTGAATATCTTGGAAGAAAACGTAACACTGACTGTCCAAAACCTAGTTTGTCTTATCAAAAACTCTGCCTAAGTAATGAAATAAAATTAGGGAGGNTAAATATTTTCAAGTGCCATATTTAAAAAGTGGTGTGACCAAAGGCTAATATTAAGTAGAATGGCAACTACTACCTGTTACTGCGGTAGAAAACACTGCTCGGATCGCAATTCTGCAGCCTAAATAGAACTAGCGACGTAATATTAAGGGTTAAAAGCCCTGAAATATTTGGGGGTGCTGAATGTGTAAAGCACCTCGGAGACGGCGCCTATGCTGCTAAGCACACAAAAAAAACCCCTGAATATCTTGAAAGAAAACGTAACACTGACTGTCCAAAACCTAGTTTGTCTTATCAAAAACTCTGCCTAAGGAATAAAATAAAATTAGGGAGNACTGACTGTCCAAAACCTAGTTTGTCTTATCAAAAACTCTGCCTAAGTAATGAAATAAAATTAGGGAGGGGGGGGTGTGAGTGAAGAGATTTCGGCGGCTCTTAACATCGAGGTCTTGAGAGTCGATGAGGGTGAAGCGAGGTGAGCATGATGCAGCGCCGGAATGAAAGGGCGTGGGAAACGGGAGATCCCCGAGAAAACCCGCCAACCAGCGGTATCGTCCGGCACGATTCCCACTTGCAAGAATCCGGGAGCGACCCCTCCGGGAATCGAACCCAATTCGCCTAGGTGGGAGGCGAGTTGTCTAACCACTACACCACCGCGGCCCCTAAAATAATTGGAGGGGTGTGGGGTCTAACTGTAAAGTTATTTTACTAACAGTTGTTTTAACTTTGTTCTTCTACGTTTAGAACAACTCCAGAGTACCTACAAGGGTGAAAAAATCTCGGGACAAGAATTCAGAACTAATGTCGTCGANTAAAGTTATTTTACTAACAGTTGTTTTAACTTTGTTCTTCTACGTTTAGAACAACTCCAGAGTACCTACAAGGGTGGAAAAAATCTCGGGACAAGAATTCAGAACTAATGTCGTCGATAAAGAGTAGTAACTTGTAATAGTTTTAGAGCGGATAATTACTTTATAATTTTCAAATACATCACATTTCTTCAGTCTGGTTAGTGCCTGGCGAGATACGAAACGTATATTCAGTACCTGTAAGACTAACAGATAACCAAACTAAGTCAGCTTAGCGCGCTATTTCGCTCTTTGATGGCTTCGGAGATGAGTGACTTTACGCAAAACATGGACGATTACTTCCCTGCTCCTCCTTGTCCGAACACTCTGATTTCGTTTCTAATGAACTCCTGCTGTCGATCAGTGGCGTAACCAGAAATTTCTCAAGGGGTGACTAAATTTTAGGGAAAAGGGGGCGGTGTTTCCACTAACTGAAGAGAAGGTAGTGAGTACAATTAGGACAAATTATACGAGAAAATTACTTCACACTATAATAAAATGCATTATACTGTATAGCAACAGCATATTTTTTATCACAATTAAAGGATTATTTATAACTTTAATATTATTTCTTGACAACGTAACGTGCAAATTTTAAGGGGGGTGGGGGTTGTAGTTTAGAACCCCAAACCCAATTCCTTCCTTGACTATGCCTCTGCCGTCGACGAGTCTCGCAAAATCCCTTGATGTCGGCTCTCAAGACCTCGATGTTAACAGCCGCCCAAATCTCTTCAATCCCTCACTCACCCTTGATGCAAGCGAACTCGACCACTTATTTTCCGCGCGAAGCTATGGAAACGAGCCTTGAATATCGTTGGCTATTGCACGTTGTGGAATATCCCCCATTGGGAAGTTAGCCTCCAGGAGCTGAATGGTGAAAGGCGTTCCGCCATCTTGCTGATCGTTGTGTGACCATTCGGATGATTTGTGCTGCTGGAATTCAGATCACGCCACCTTTTTACCTCTGTTTTTTTTTATAAGTTCTCTGAGGTCCTACGCTACTTAATAATAGAGCCACCACAGGATCAGAAATACATCGCAACCACTATCTATATAACACAGGTGAAACAGCCATTTATTCCGCGAATTCCAGCTGCAAACGCTAGCAAAATGTTAAAAAGCCGTTCTCCAATCAGCGCCTCGTAACCAACCCGCCAGCGGGTAGACCAGCCGATAGGAAACCTTTCGCAGCACGCAGTAGCCAATCAGAGAATGGGCACGTCCACGTCAAAGGAACCGCAACATTTCGCCCCNTTCTCCAATCAGCGCCTCGTAACCAACCCGCCAGCGGGTAGGCCAGCCGATAGGAAACCTTTCGCAGCACGCAGTAGCCAATCAGAGAATGGGCACGCCCACGTCAAAGGAACCGCAACATTTCGCCTCTGTATAGTTATCTACTCTGTGCTACACCCTCCAGCGCAATTGCACTGGAACCTTACCAGCCGATCGGCGCTTGCAGCTAGATGGCGAAGGAACGGTTGAAAGAGTTGAAAGGGTTGGCTTCGCCACCGCTAGAAATTTATCATCACGTTTGTGCTGCGCGAACGGTTCGCCGACCCAACTGTAACTCGCGCCGTCGACACGACTTTCAGAGGTCGCTGCCTAGGGGAGTAAAAAAAATAAAAAATACCAACCGAGAAAAAAAATTAAAGCAAGAGAGAATCTCGCTCGACGCCATTTAAACCAGTCGACCGCTGGGTAAATTCTCGCTTTCGAAATCGCAACGACGGAAGCACTACGTGTTTTTTTTTTCCACCCTCGTTTCAGCGAGATTTCGTTGCTGTTGCAATATTCAGCAGTCGTATACTCTGCTTTTTTACAGTTTCAGTTTTTACCGCAGTCCAAAAGACAATTTTTTTCGTGTCCCGCCGTACTTGAGCAGCGATTGCCGACTGAGATGAGATGCGGGAAAATCACGATTTCCAGTAATTGTTTCAAAAGTAAACAGTGACTTACGAGCCCGCAAATGTTTCTTTTGTGACTCATAAAACTTGGGATTAAAACTTAGTTAAAATTCTTAATTAGTTGAAAAGGAGAATTTTCTAATTCGAATTTTCTTTGCGTTCTCGTGAAAACAGATCACCGTTCGAGCATCACTACTAACACTCGTCACTTTTGTTAACGTAAATAATCATAGAACTATAAGCCTACTATCAATCACTGAATCGAGTTTTTTTTTTTACATAAATTTTGAGTCTCGACTTCCTGTAAGTCCTTCAATATTCATTGGCTCGTTAAAGACGATTTTAACTTACAATATTCAGTTAACCTCTTTCATTCGGAAAATATTGCTTAGGAGATATTTTGGTGTTAGCCAAATTTTATTATTTTGCCTTGGCAAAACGTAATAACGACTTTAGCAGAATGTCTGATGTTCCATTATAACAAGCTTCAGCAGAGAAAACTTAAGAAAACGTGAGTGAGATAAGAAACAAATGGCGCTGGTCTGCTCTAAGACACATGATAGGCAATTAAAACTTTCTCCCGGAGTATTTGCGGCGCCCAAAGGAACGTCCTAGTAGTGGCATTGAAGGAAGAGAGGGGTGAATTCAAGTATAGGCTGTTCACAGTAAAGTGAGCACTTTCGAGGCCCTAGTTACTTTTTCCTTTCAGCTATTATATATCGTCTAACCACCTTTTAAAATAAATATTGCCTTGTAAGTAATAATCACAGTGTGTATATTCCACCGCACTCAGAAGTTAATGTCTACGGCCAAAATAAAATATATTTATTGACTATAATTCCAAATAAGAGGGCTTTCAAAAGTGCTCACTTTACCCTGAATAGCCTGAAGTATAAAAGGATATGGGGGTCGTATACGATTGCTACACATCATCAAATGGCGACAACCTCCAATGCAGTCGTTTGCCATCGAAGTATATCTACGGCATTGCCACTCTTATAACACACTATATTTTTTTTTTTAATTTCACATTGAAGTGTACGGTGTGCTTAAAAGGCTGTTTGGCCAGTCGAACAACTGACCACTTAGTTTCAAGCATTAAAAATTAGTATTTAATTTCATTCCCTTGGATAATATCTAAGCATGCGCAATTAACTATTTAAGGGGAGTGTAAATTTAGTACAATATTACGCCCAATTTCGTGCTTACTACAAAACAAATGCGCACAAGATTTTTTATTCGTCACCACTAATCTTTTGTGGCCACAAAAAATTTAATTTGTGGTTACTGCAAAAAATATGTCCACCACAAAAAAGTTTGGCAGGGTGAATTCCAACAAAACACTTTGTGGCCACCAGAAATTTTCTTTCGTGTTATAGCGCTTAATTTACTGTTATTATTATGTATTTATATTTTCAAAGGAAACCCCTTTATACATAGTACTATTATATATGTACTATGAAACGGAAAACGTGAGTAGAATTACATAGTCGATTCGGGCATAATGGGGCAAAAAAGGATTCAGGAGTAGGCGCCAGGCGCCGGCCGGCAGCCATGTTAAGACGTCACCCAACCATCACCTTGGATCCAGGTGACCTTGATCTTGACCCGTAACCTTAAAATACCTTGAATCCAATTTTTTTTAAATTCCAAAAAAAATTTCAAAATCTAAAAAATTGTTTTAAAAATTTATATAAAATATTTATAAAAAATTGTTACTAAAAATTTATTTAAAATTATTATTAAACATTTAATTTAAAAAATGTACATTTCTGCAGGTCCCTTTCCCCAGCACCATGTCAAGCAGACCACTGATCCCCCTCCAATCAATCACATTGTCTTAACATTCCCCTCCCCTACCAATGTTTCTCATTGGTTAATTAGTCAGCAGGCCACCACCCATACTCATTCCGTCGTAAGCTAGCATATTGGATTTTTTCGTTTGTCATTTGTTTACATTTTCAACTCCTAGGTGGCACTAGTGTATTGATTGCCCAATTACCCGCCAAATAGGGCTAATTTCTCGATTTAGCCACCAGGCGAGCTGACGTTATCTCTTACCTATGCTCAACACGCCATCTATTTTTTTCGTTTGTCATTTGTTTATATTTTCAATTCCTAGTTGGCGCTAGTGTATTAATTTACCCACCAGACGAGCTCGTGATTTAGCCACCATACGGCAGCAATATTTGTTTATGTTTTCAACGTACAGATGGTGCTGTCGGCGCCCTCCATATTGAATTATACTTTCAACACAAAGGGAGCGTTAATTTCTCGATTTAATCACCAGACGAGCTGTCAGCATCCACCCTCTCTGTCGATTCAACCGCCAGACGAGTTGTCGACACTCATTTTTTTTATGCATAGGAAAATCCGCAATTATCATCGTATTAAAAAAAAAATTTCCAATTAGCAGTATACCTACATGCATAATGCAGTATTTTGAATACCTGCATAATTTATTACATCTATATTTTTATTAACAATTTAAAGATGTCAATTTTAGAAATTATTTACCTATTTAATTATGTAATTTTACATATAGTATAATGGTACTTTATACAATACTTTTTTATTAAATTTAATTTATTTCAGTACCTTTCAAATTTTAATTATATTCTGGCAAATTAGGTAAACATAANATTAAAAAAAAAATTTCCAATTAGCAGTATACCTACATGCATAATGCAGTATTTTGAATACCTGCATAATTTATTAAATCTATATTTTTATTAACAATTTAAAGATGTCAATTTTAAAAATTATTTACCTATTTAATTATGTAATTTTACATATAGTATAATGGTACTTTATACAATACTTTTTTATTAAATTTAATTTATTTCAGTACCTTTCAAATTTTAATTATATTCTGGCAAATTAGGTAAACATGAAATAAAATACAATTTTATTCACAGGCATTTATTCAATTAATTAATTTAAGTCGCTCGTTCCCTCAAAAAAATTGANAAATAAAATACAATTTTATTCACAGGCATTTATTCAATTAATTAATTTAAGTCGCTCGTTCCCTCAAAAAAATTGAAATATGCTTTGATATGTGTAATATATATATATATATGTGTGTGTGTGTGTGTGTGTGTGTGTGTGTGTGTCAATATATGCAACTTTGTTAAAGGTTACAGTCTTTTATGCATTTCGCTATTCACACTCGTGTTATACGAGTGCGAAAATATTGTGACATATTACACCGACACAGGGCAGTTTATGTAAGTAACTGCACTTTTGAGGATATGTACTGAAGTCACAAGAAAGATGCTTACAGCAAACCTGGTAGCGAGGTAANGTAAGTAACTGCACTTTTGAGGATATGTACTGAAGTCACAAGAAAGATGCTTACAGCAAACCTGGTAGCGAGGTAATGATGAGAAATGCACTTCGCTTTTACAGGTTTTAACACGTCTAAGTAAATTGTCTCCACGGCTGAAAATCTTACCGCACCTGTCACATAAATATGAAATACAACAGGGATCCTTGGCACAATTAAAGCGTTCTAGTCGCCGTACATTGCGGCCGAAAGCAAATGTCATATCACAAAAGCGACACTGATGACGACGTAGTGGTTCAGGCAAAGACTCGGACGGACCTGTTGGAGATGTAGGTGCTGGAGCTCAAGAAGCAGGTAACGCCGGCAATGGTGTTCTAGGTACCTCAGCCGAAGAGTTCGATGGCTCCATTAAAGATTTCGTAGGCGTCAAAGCTGAAGAAGTCGATGGTACTGTACAATCTGCAGATAATCGTGCTGCACTGATGGCAGTAGATGCTGGTAGTGATGTAGGTGTCTCAGCTGAAGAAGTCGATGGTGCCATACCAATCTTAAACGATGGTGCTGCACTGGTAGAATTTGATGCTGCTAGTGATGTACGCATCACAGCTAAATAAGTCCATGGTGATGGTAAAACAGGAGACATCTCACNGAATTTGATGCTGCTAGTGATGTACGCATCACAGCTAAATAAGTCCATGGTGATGGTAAAACAGGAGACATCTCACTGGAAGAATAAATCGATGACGAGAAACTATTTACAGGCAGTATCTACTCCACTTTAACGTAATTGGCCATGGATTAACTGTTGTAGAAGTAAGTCGAGACGATCCACCTTTCACGTTAGCCGTTGTGAAACTAAGCCTGTCAGCTGACCCCCCCCCCTTCAATTGTTTATAATATACGCATATGCAATCCCTATCACGTCTTATTGACATTGAAAAAATCATATTACATCATTAAGACATTGTTCGAACATCAACCTGCCAATCACCAAGTTACCACATGATTGCAGCAGGCCAGTCGCATGCGGGCATTGAGTTATCACGTGCAGGCAGGTAGGTAGGTTTTATGTTCTTATTATTAAGAACCACACAAACAGATCAGTTCGCCAGACCATGTGGAAACTGCCCCAGTCAAAGACGTTTACTCGCAAACACAATCTGGCGACGAGGAAGCCAACCCGGTGTATGGACCTCGATGAAGTTTCGTACAAATTTGTCCAAAGTTATAGGGAAAAAAAAATNCGAGGAAGCCAACCCGGTGTATGGACCTCGATGAAGTTTCGTACAAATTTGTCCAAAGTTATAGGGAAAAAAAAATTCTTTGTGTGCATGTGAACTAAATTTTTTATAACAAAAAAATCCTATGAAATATATAACAATTTTTTTAGGTACTAAGTTTGCAAAACTATTTCACTATTAAGCATATTTCACTCTCGTACAGTGACGACGACGAAAAAATCAATGCATCCACTTTTTTTACCTTCGTGTCCACGGAAGCACCTTGACCGCACTACTCAACATGCGTNACGAAAAAATCAATGCATCCACTTTTTTTACCTTCGTGTCCACGGAAGCACCTTGACCGCACTACTCAACATGCGTATCGTCAACAATCGTTCCAGACGCATGGACTGAGGAGGGATGCAGGACATATTCTGTAAGTGGAAATTCCAGCCATGTTGGACTCTGCCATAATTCCCCTTTATCCTGTGTAAGTGCTTGGAAGTCGATTTTGTACAGTATGCGCAGGACGGGAATTATCGACGCCCGAAATCAGTGCGATTTCCTTCTGAATTAGTTACCATACAAGCCGGCATCACTAATAATTCGCCACCGTTCAACCTCGTCGAGATGTATAGGAAAAACTTTATTAGTGCGAAAGAAAAATAGAGCATATTGCAGACAGTTGTTACAAGGTGTGGTCAGGTCCTTAGCTGAGCGGACTGCCTGATCACACCTTCACTTATTTATCCAGGATNACAGTTGTTACAAGGTGTGGTCAGGTCCTTAGCTGAGCGGACTGCCTGATCACACCTTCACTTATTTATCCAGGATACGGGCCGTGATCGCTGAAATTAGTTATGAAATCGCAAACCACACATAACCCCTCCACCGACCAGTAAACGGCTACAACGCAGCCGATATAGGACAGTGTAGTCCGTGGGCGGTGTTTTTTGTCGTCGAGCCATTGGAACGAGAAGACCACTGAAGATGGGTGTGTCCGGCCGTCGACTTGCGCCATCTTAATCAGCCTCCGGAATCATGAACAAGG